>OZ023316.1:58995640-59023140 GCA_964007375.1 Ophion obscuratus | reverse complement strand
TTATTATGTCCCAGTGAACTCCCGGGCAAATATAATGATACAAATGAAACGAGAAAAAATATCAAGACGAAATAACGAAATGAAGATTCGATGTAAAATAAAAAATGCAACACAAAGTAGAGAAATAAAGTTGGGATATAAAAAAAAATAAACAATATAATATGCGATGGGATACAAAATAAAAGATACAAATAACATTAAAAAAGAAATGAAACAGCAAATGAAAATAGAAAGTAAAATTCGATATGAACAAAAATGAAATTATGAATCTACGATTAACTTGATAAACTTGAGAAAATGAGATTAAAGGAAAAAAATATTAACAAAAATTCACGCATGCTGGATAAAAAATGTGTAATGATATGAGAATGAGAAATGAACGAGGAAATGCAATTACCTATAATAATCGGGTGTCAGAGGAAGAAGAGAAAGGAAGAGACAAGGGCAACCAAGAAACCGAAGTAAAAAAGGAAGAGAAAGAGAGGGAGAGAGAGAGATGCATGCAAATAGCAAGAAAAAACCGAAATATCGATAAAAAAAAGATTGACACTGATCGATCGATTGATATCATTTATAAGAGGCCATCAAAAACTGTCCAACAAACGATATCAATAATTGATACAAAAAATGCAAGTATCGGTACAAGTTAATGAAGAAGAATGTTTCCCAAAAAAATTAAACGAGAAGAAAAAAGCGGCAAAACCGGAGGAAAAGGGACCGAGAGCAGAGAACGGCGTAATTATCGTTTTTTGTTTTGTTTGTTAAACAAAATTCTTTGTACGTATAATGGAATAAAAGTGTGAAATTAAAAAAAAAAGTAGGCGAACCAATTATGAAATGTAAAAAATGAATATTATGAAAATATTTTATCGCTGGAGTGAATGATAAATATTAAATGTAAAGTACAATAATATAAAGAAGAATCAAAATGAAAATGAAAATGAATGAAAATTGTAAAACTACGAAGGTATGAAGTAAACAAAAAAATACGTATATTGTGGAGAAATTGTGTAAAATAATATTGTGATATTGTGAAAAGTATTTGAAAATTCTACAAAATACTATAAAATAATATTGCTGTATATACTATACAATTTACTATATATTTACTACATACTGTAAAATAATATGATATATTTAATATTTACTATATTAATATTTACTGTGTTAAATATTTATGATATTAATATTTACTATATTAAATATGATATATTTAATATTTACTATATACTGTAAAATAATATGATATGGCAAAAAATATTTCAATAATATTGTAAATATGAAAATTATTATGACAATACGAGAAAATACGTTATAAATTATCGGAGAGGAAGAACCGAGTGACGAAGAAAATATCAAAAGGAAAATTGTAAATATAAAAACTATTACGACAATACGAAAGTATACTTTATAAATTATCAAGGAGAAAGGAACCGAGCGACGAGAACAAAAGCAACAAAAGATACAGATTCATCGCCGTGTTCAGCCGGCTGCTCCTCCCAGTCCGGGCATCAAATTACGCAACGCACCTCTACACGTACAATACACAGACCCCCCCCCCCTCCGACCCCCTCATTGTCTTAACTGCCAAATAAGCAGAAGGGCGTAATTCACGTTACCTTATATCGTGGATCATCCACATGGGGCCCTGTCATTTTCGAAGATACTTGATTCATGAAACGATGTGTGTGTGTGTAGATATATACAGGGTGTACCATCCAACTCGGCGCAACGCAACATAACAAGCCGAATGCATTTTTCGATAAAATGTTTCAAACAAAAGTTTTACAGTTTTGCAGAGCAAAAATGGTGATTTTCGTCATTTTTTATTTCGCGACAATTCGCAAGGCTATTTTTAGGTCAACTATAGTTTTTCGATGGGATCCTACATTTTTTATTTCAGAACAATTTTTCACGTAATAAAATAAGAATGTTTTGTTTCGAACGTTTTTTCATTTGACTTCAATTTTTCGAAAAAAAAAATTAAAATATCTAATTAAATCCGTACAAAGTATCAGAAATTTTTTGTTACGGATTTAAAATATCTCGAAAAAGTAGAGCCAAACGAAAAAACTTTTCGGACAAACGTTGCTCGTTTCGTGAGACGAAAAATAATCAGGAAATAAAAAAAGATTGCTTCCCATTTGAAAAAGTAAGATTGATATTAACCTAGCCCTAAAAATTGCTATCTAATAAAAACGATAGAACATCATCAATTTTGTTCCCTGAAACTATGGAACTTACGTTCGAAACATTTTTCCCCAAAATGCATCCTCCTCGAGATATTCTCGATTCTCAAGACATTTCAAACATTCAATCAAATCGGTACAAAATATCATCGAAATTTTTCGTTACACATTTGAAATATCCTGAAAAGTGGAAGTCTAACGAAAAAACATTTCATACAAAAGTTGCCCGTCTCGTCACGCAAAAATGATGCTGAAATAACAAGCATGAGTTGTTATTTGAAAAAGTACGGTTGACCTTGAAGTAACCTTGAAAAATGCCACCAAATAAAAATGATTTAATCCCATAATTATTTTTTCCTGAAACTATGAAACTTTTGTACGAAACGTTTTTACCGAAAAAGCATCCCTCTCGAGGGTTTTTATTGTGCCACCTTAAATTGTACACCCTATATATCTATATATATGTATGTATATATATAAATATATATATATATATAACCTTTATATAAATATGCTTACATTTATCCAAAGGTGATATATATATATATATATATATATATATATATATATATATATAATGTGTGTGTGTATATGTATGTATGTATGTATGTATATCTCGTTGCGTCGTGGTCAACGGCGCACCCGGATAAGTGTACAGTAGTGGATGTATAGCTTGCGATTAATTAAAAGTCGTGCTCGGCGCAAATTAACCGTGCACATCAGTCCCTTGGAATTTATATATATATATATATACACCTCTCGTCTCGGATGCATGAATTTTATCGAACCACGTATATACATATAGATATGTGTGTGTATAAATATATACACACACACACACTTATATATATATATATATATATATAGGCCGCAATGAGAGTATATCCTCGCTCTCACGTGCCAACTCCATCCTCTCCTCCGTCCCATCTTTCCTACGCTGACCGGACGCCCCCTTTACCTTTCACGACAACCACGTCCACCACCGTCGTCACCGCGATCCACGATCGGTCCATTAAACTTCGCTTAAACGAGGCTTGCCCCGTGTATGTATATGTATATATATAGGTAACAAGGGCGCTGCCGGAAAGAAGCCTTCGAAGTGACGAAGACAGTGTCTTACTGCTGTACTAAAAATAGTTTCGCGTCCTTCCTCAACAATGTCCAATAAGGTCCAACGAATTAATCACGATTTTTGATATTTCATTTCCATTTATGGATTTTTTAACCAAATTTCTACGTTATTAATAAAATTCATTTATTTCTTCATCTATTTATTTATTTGCCTATTTGTTTGTCCATTTATTTATTTACTTAATTGTTTATTTGTTTATTCATTTTGTTGACTTATTTCTTTATTTTTCGGTGTTGCGTCACCAGTATAGGTGCTAGAGAGAAATGACAAAAATTCTATTTTTCGGACGTGGATAAAAGGGGAGTTGTTGACAGGTGCCCTGAGTCGGATTTGGGGGAGATTTTACAAAAATGATAGCCATCATAGAACAAGTATGGGAATATAAAAAATCTAGGCAACATGATAATGCGAAGTACAAAATAAATGCAGTGAAAACATTTTATTGTTGGAGCGTTATAAATATTAAATGTGAAATATAAAAATATTATGAAGTGTGAGGAATATGAAAATTATTATTCTGACAAAGGTGTGTAGTAAAGAAAAAATTCCAAATATTGTGACATTGGGAAGAAATTATGTAGAATAATATTGTAATGTAGTGAACAATATTGTAATATTCTGAAAAATATTATAAAATTATATTTTAATATATTGAAAATATCAAATAATGTAATGTAACAAAGAATATAGCAATATCGTAATAAATATTGAAACAATTATGACAATGCGGAATGACACTTTATAAAATATAAAATCATGAATGCAGCCGCAGTTAATGACTCCCGCAGACACATTGACCGCGGTTAATTGCCGCTGGAATTTCAGTACAACTTATGATTATTCTACAGTAGACTGTACTGAACTGTCTAGATTTCAATATATACATACGTACAGGGTGTCCCTCTTATCTCTGCCACCCGAAATAGCTCGGTAATTATCGATGTCAAAAAAAAATGTTCCAGACGAAAGTTGTACAGTGTGAGGGGGGCCATCAAATGCTACCAATCTTTTTTATTTCGGTGGAAGCGCTGACGCACAGTGAAGGCCACCTCCACTTTTTTAACGGAGTGGTACATTTTTTTCAACCCTCTTGTGGAGCACCTCAAGCCGAATAAAAAATATTACGGAGTCGAAGTCGTTCAAGCTCATTCAAGGTCAGTATCGATAACACAAATCTAAATATCTTGAATCACTACCAAATATTTGGTAGTGATCCGAGATATTTAGATTTGTATTTCATGTGAAAAGGTAACCTTGAATGACCTTCAACGACTTTGACCTGCTAATGTTTTTATGCGGCTTGAAGTGCTCCACAAGACGGTTGAAAATAAATCTACCATTACATTTAAAAAAGTGTAGGTGACCTTCACTGTGCGTCCGCATCACCACCGAAATAAAAAAAAATTAGTCGCATTTGATGGCCCCCTTCACACCGTACAACTTTTGTCTGGAACATTTTTTTGTGACGTCGATAATTAACGAGTTATTTCCGGTGGCAGAGATAAGAGGGACACCCTGTATATACAGGGTGTCTCAGAACTGGATGCGTTCCCTGAAATTGGGGGTTTGGGGTGAAATTCTGATTCGATTGATATAAGCATATGTGGGTCTCAGATCAACCCCTGAATTATTATTCATTTTTAAAAGCGGGCCAATAAGTGCGCCCGATGAGCCGGCGTACGTCGGTAAGCGTTACGCGCGATTCATCGGACGCACCTGATTGGCTCGCCTTAAAAAATTAATAATAATTCAGGGGTTGATCTGAGACCCACACATGCTTATATCAATTGACTCAGAATTTTACTCCCAATCCCTAATTTCAGAGAACGCATTCAGTTCTCGGACACCCTGTATACACCCACACACACACACACACACACACACGCACGCACGCACGCACGCACGCACGCACGCACGCACGCACGCACGCACGCACGCACGCACGCACGCACGCACGCACGCACGCACGCACGCACGCACACACACACACACACACACACACACACACACACACACACACACACACACACACACACACACACACATATACAGGGTGATTCGTTTCAGGGTAACTTTTTTTTCTGACCCATCGTGCCCGAAAACCTTTAGTCGGTATCCAAAACCGAAGTTTCGTGAAAGGGGGGTGTTGTCAAAAAATATTTAGAGGTCGCGAATCAAAATTGAAGGTTTCCCATTTGATTAGCATTGAAAAAAATGTTTTTCTCAGTATTAGTGTTACCATTCCGCGAATTTTGATATCGCGATATTTTCCAAGTGGGTTCTCATAGGAAATATGATACTTTACAATAAAGTTCATTGAGCCATGTCCGTAAATTCAACCGTTTCAGCGGTATCATTATTTCAAGTGAATATTGTCTGAAAATATCTATTAAAACGGCTTTAACGCCTAAGCTATTAGATATGTTGAAAAAAATTCAAATGAGAACTATGTAGAGAAAGTAATTTGCTACAAAAAAGTATTATAAGCCGAGCCCGTAAATTCAACTCTTTCTCAGCTATAGGTGGATGAAGTAAAATAAATAGATGTTTTTGTTTATTTTTGTTACCTTTCACGAAACTTCGTTTTTGGGTACCAACGAAAGGTTTTCGGGCACGATGAGTCAAAAAAAAGGTCGCCCTGAAACGAATCACCCTAATATATATATATATATATATATATATATATATATATATATATATATATATATATAACACTTTTCAAACATATCCGCCGCCAAAAAAGCTGTGTCCTTTAGTATTCATTGGTGAACCGCTCAACAGCCTCCTAGAACGCTGCTGTATAAATCCGCAATTTTGCGTCGCCTCCACGAAAAACTTCCCCCGAGAGAAAATCGAGAGCGATTCGCGTGTACGTGCGCGAAAAACTTACGTCGCCCAGCAAATTACAACGTACCATGTTTCTTTTTCATTCGCTTCCGAATCGTGCCATTATTGGAAGCCAAGTGAATTCTGCATTAGCCCAAGCGCTATATATATGTGTATAGAGAAATGCAAAATTTCCACCCTGGGTTCGGCTATAAATCTCGCAAAATGTATAAATGCAAAGTCGCGGTCCAAAAGCACAAAGAACTTGTTGTACCCGGGGTGATCGACCTGTATGTATATAGCCCCGCGGTACGGTGCAATCCTGACATCGAGAACCAATTAGTTATTCCTCGTGTTATATTGCTCCCCGTCCGTGCGGTCAGGATTTCTCTCGCTCTCGCTCTCTCTCTCTCTCGCTCTCTCTCTCTGGCTTTACCCGCACTGTACACCACGGGGTGACAGTGAAAAATGAATTTCTCGGTTCCTCGCCCTGACACTTTCTTCCTCTCTCTTCTTACAATATTCTTCCTGCTTGATCGCCGTGATTTAATAAACAAAAAAATGGCGCTGGCAACATACGGTGGTTTGAATCCGGCGCCTTATTTCCGGTTGTTTTTTACTCGAAGACGTAACAAATTGACAGATAAATATCGCATCTATTGATTCCGTATGTATATATAATTTTGAAAAATCCGGCAATTGTATTAAATTGTACGGTTTTATTGAAGTAGAAATCGAAGCAGTTTCTTCGTTATTTTTTAAACTGACGTTTTTAACATTAAAAAAATCGTCTTTGTATCTTCATTCTTTTGAAATTTTGGTATCTAGAAAGTTTCAGCAAAAAAGAGGAAAAAGTACGCTTTTCCAATAAACTAGACATTTTTGCGAATTTTTGAAAAAATTGGCTTCAGTGTTCGATTTCAAAAGAATTTTTGAAATTCGCTGAAATTAATTTTTGCAATTCGTTAAAATTAATTCGCAAAATGTTTGGATTAGTGAAAAAGTGATTGAGGGAAATTGTATTTTTTGCGAATTTTTGGGAAACATTTTTGCATTTTTTTAAAAAATGTTTCGATTATTGGATTCTTTATATTATATATTTATATGGGGCAATCGAGGTCAACTCACGTGGTCATCGGCCTGACCCCCTCGGATTCATTTGACAATTTTTTTTTCGGGCATATTTTGGTCCAAAAAGAGGTTATTTTTTCAGATTTTTATCATTTGCTTTACGACATAAAAGAACTTTTTTCAATACCTTTTGAGTAAAAATGAATTTCGACCAGACTTAAAGTTCTGAATTTTACTCATAAAATCTAAAACCAAAAACAACTATTTTCATCATATTTTGAGAGTGGGCCGAAGGTAATTTTTGTTTAAGTTAAAGAACGAAAAATTTTCAAATTTTGAAAATGAAATATTTCAATGATGGTTCCCTGTAGGAAAGAAGAAAAGAAAAATAAATCATATCCTGGTAAATAAAAAAAACATTCTCATATTTTGAGAGTAAAACGCTGAAAATTCAACCAATAATTAAAATAACATTTAAAAAAAGCTATTTTAGTAGCTACTATAAAAATATCGCTAACTTGTGTCGCCATGAAAAATCTTACGGTATGAGTGGTGGAGTGGCACTTCTTTGCTACTGCGCATGGCAGAGGTCCATGCAATGGAATTGACGGAACCGTCAAAAGAGTAGCTGCAAGAGCAAGTCTACAGCGCTGGAGTGCGAAGCAAATAACTGCAACAGCATGCAACTATATGACTGGGAAAACGAAGCTAGACGACTTTCGAATATAACTGTTCAATATTCAAGTTCAAATTCAATTTTATGAAAAATAAAACGCGGTATCGAATTTTTTTTTGAAAATGTCCGTAAGGTGGAAAATCTGCAAAAAGTGCACTGTCTAATCCCCGATGCAGATGGTGCAGTAATTTTGAAAGATTACTCCACTTCGACGTCCCATAAAAAAATTCGGATTCTCCCATAAATTGAAAAGTTTTTTTTTTTAGATAAGAGTAGAAAAAAAAGTTTTCTTTATACTTGAACTGTTTCAATTTTGTTTAATGACTTTGTCACAAACAAATAAATATATGGTTTGTTTAAACAAAAATAGCTTTTTTCAATTTTATTTTTATTATCAGGCGAATTTTCAGCGTTTTCATCTCAAAATGTAGGAAAAAAATTATTCCACCAAAATATGATTTGTTTGTCTCTTTTTCCTACAGGGAACCATCATTGATATATTTAATTTTCAAAAATTAAAAATGAAATGTCTTCTTAAATGAAAAAAATATATATACATTATTCTCGGCCCACTCTCAAATTATGATGAAAACATCTCTTTTTAATTCTAGATTTCATGAAAAAAAAATTAAAAATTTTAAACCTGGTCGAAATTCATTCTTACTCGAAAGTTATGGAAAAAACTTTATTCTATGAGATAAAACGAGTGATAAAAATCTGAAAAAAAACTTCTTTTTTACCAAAATATGCACGAAAAAAAATTGTCAACTTAATTCGAGCGAGTCAGACCGATGACCACGTGAGTTGACCTGGAATGCCCCATACATGCGTACATCACAGAATTTTCGGAACGAGAAAAAAAAAAGCTGCCACGAGTACGGGACAAATGTGTGCGGCCAATGGTCCTACGTACCGCCGAGACGCGATGACTCTCTCACTAGCGATGCACATGCATCAATGACAGCGTTAAATCAAGATGCTTATCTACTGTGCACAGCCGTCTGGTCGTCTCCGTTGTCGAAGCGGAATAAGCGCGAAAGTAGAAAGAGAGACTGGCAAAGAAAAAAAAAAGCACACGCGAAACGAGAAGAAGAGAAGAGAAAGAAAAGGGAAGAAAAAAAGAAACGGGAGTGATGGGCGGTGTAGGTGTCTTCGCTACCAGATGCATACATATTTATAGATATAAATATATATATATATATATATATATATATAAATGAAATACACTCTCTCTCTTGCTTATCTACCTCCTGGGTGATGCGGCTGCATGCCTCTGCAATAATATAGTCATGCGAACACATACCATCGTCTCTCACACGTTACGTTTATATGCGCTCTTGTTCTCGCTCTTCCCATTCAGAAACTTCTCCTCGACGAACTTTTGCGATTTTTTTTTTTTAGTTTCGTTGGTTTTTTCTTCTTTGCATTCGAATTCGAATCTGTACATGGGGCCGATATGCATCAGTTGTATAAGTCGTGAACTGTATATGCTCCCTCGAAACATCGACATTTGTGCATGTCTGTAGAGGGTGTCCCGGCTGGCTGGACTGCGTGAGCTTGGGGCCCAAAAAACCGGTCGATTTGCTAATTTTTTATTGTAATGAAAGCATTGGAATGGCACGATCGGGATTTTGCACACAATTGATACGGAGTCTTGTCAGGTTCGAGTTTTTTTCTTATTGGAAAATATTAATAAACAGTGAAGTTATTATTGTTTAAACAAAGTACCGCAACAGCCGAAAACAGGTCGATGTGCAATATTTTTTTATAATGAAAGTATTGAGATGGCGAGGTCGGGATTTTGTACACAATTGATACAGAGTCTTGTCAGGTTTGAGTTTTTTTCTTATTGAAAAATATTAATAGTGAAGTTATTATTGTTTAAACAAAGTACCGCAGCTGCTGCATGACGGAAAACAGGTTGATGTGCAATATTTTTTTTATAATGAAAGTATTGAGATGGCGAGGTCGGGGTTTTGTACACAATTGATACGGAGTCTTGTCGGGTTTGAGTTTTTTTCTTATTGAAAAATATTGATAAACTGTGATGATATTTTTTTCAACAAAGTGCTGTAGGTGCTGCATGACAAAACAGTGTAAATGCTTCTGGCAACTATGGCGATTTGGATTGAGTTAATGAAAAATGTACTTTTAGTATAATAATACAACTTTTATATTAACGGACAGTTTTATGAAATTTGAAAATTACGAAAATGGCAAGCTGTAGAAAATAAAAGTCCCATTTTGACGAACGAAAACCTACTTTTATCTTTTGTTATTACAAAATGGACAAACAGATAAGAAAACCATTCGGTTAGATGATAGAAAATGTTATAAACTCTGTCCAAATTTGAGGTTGATCGGAAGAATAAATTTTGAACTACGAATCACACTGTTTTGGAAAAAGCGTGGTTCGAGAAGAACGCAAAAGGAAAAACGGTAAATTACAGCGGGGTAGTTCTCCGTAGTTGACATATGAATCTACACAAAAATCATGGTAACTCGCTCGATATATGGCATTTTCGAAAAATCTTTGGTGCCAATTAAAGCCAAGACCGTCGGCATTTAAAGTATGCAAAAAATCATATTTATGCAATTACAAACTTACGCAGACCTCTTAATTTGACCTGCTCAAATATTTTCGAAACTGTAGACGAAAATGATTTCAAAATGTGCATTTTTTTCTGCAAGCACTCATAGAGGACACTTGCAGGTCGACTTTATTTTTGTTTTGTGCGGACGCGTGGGGAACACTCGGAGGTCAACTTTATTATTTTTCTGTAGGAACGCGTGGAGAACACTTGGAGGACAGCGTTATTTTTTCTCTGCGTAGACGCGTCAAGGACACTTGAAGGTTAACTTTATTGTTTTTTCTGTGTTGACGCGTCAAGGACACTTGGAGGTCAACTTTATTGTTCTTCTGTGCGGCCGCGTACAGGACACTTGGAGGTTAACTTCATTTTTTTGTCGCTACCATTCGCAAAACAAAAGTTGACCTTCAAATGTCCTCTACCACATCGGAAAAAAAATTGCTCACACCGAACGATGTGTCTCCCGGAATCATTCAACTTTTGTCAAAAACATATTTTTCTATGAGCGACAGTTTCGAAGATATTCGAATTGATGGATTTCAATGGGACACCCTGTATATAAATGTGTCCGTCCATGTGCATATATATTTTTTTTGTATAGCGGGGAATATTTATCGTGGCATACAAGACAACTCGAGAGTGTATAGACTTTTCTTTTCTCGCAAATACAACGATCGAACGCCTTGTTTCGCGCGCCCCCTATATATTTATTCCCACATTGCTTTTTCTCTATCGATTCTGGATTATGGTACGAAACGTTCAATGCGACCAGAAACCGGTACGGTCGTACCTATTGAGGGGCCAGTCCATCACATCCGGTTCACTACAGGGGTGAACATTTTTGTACTTTTTTTAAAATTGCGAAAAAAAATTTCGATTCATATTTTTTTATTTGATTTTTTCTCCTTATATTTGAGATTTTTTACGATATTGCGTGGATATTTCATTGTACACGTGTTTCATTATTTTACACATGATTATTATTGGCATAATAATTTTATTATCAAATTATTATTACAAACTTTTGTAAAATTATTATTATAATCAGACTATGATTAGTATTTATATTATTATTATTATTTTGCTCCATTTGAATAATGAAATATTATTACGCCGACAATAATAATAATACTGTTTATCATACACATTATTATTATGATTTAATTTTTTTATAGGCTGTGGCTAGTCGTCCGGTTATCCGGACGAATAACGTACGCTTATTCGTCCGATAACCGGCCGGAGAGTCACTACGTTTTTTATATTATAACGGCAACAAGGAATGATTTTTTATTCTCCAAAACGACCAAATTTTTTACTCAATTTATAGAGGGTGAAATAGTCGCTAGCTTTGATTGGAGGAGAAAAAAAAACTCTCTTTTACTTTCCCAGCAGCTTCAGTTTCGTTCACTCTCGTATTTTTGGCCGTAAAATAAGAATCTCGCGTTTTCGTCGGTAACTTAACCACCCACGGACGAAATACGGAGCAGATAAGGCAAGAAGGATACAAGGTGCAATTTAGGATAGTTGCGTTGTTGCGTGTTGTCGACACTTGTATTCTCGTATCGAGAGACTATCGATATATATATATATATATATATATACAATCTATGCGCAATCACGATAAAGTTGAGATCGAGATATCGAGTCGTGCTAAATTATAAGGCCAAAAATGAGTTATAAATACTATCAAATAATAAAAAAAAGTACTACGGAATAAACCATTCCCACGCATTATGTAAAATGAACACAATATCATACAAAATCGGAAATGAATTTTCCTGAAAAAATTAAAAAAGAATAACACGAGATAAATAAATTTCGACAAAAATTATACACCGAGTAAAAAATACATGAAAAGTTGATGAGGAAAAATGATTTAACGTTTACTATTATTATTCACAAATTCGAAAACACTATGAATATTAAAACATATATAATATCACATCTATGTATACATGCATATAAATGATATTATATTATTTGGTATTTATTTTATTTAGTGTATAAGAATTGATAATTATTATATTACATATAATAGTAATGTCAATTGTTATTAGTATTATAACAGTCGTAATATGTATATATTATCTTCATCACATTACGTATAATTATAATAATAAAACTTGTATATAATAAATATAAAAGTGATAAATAATCTATAAAGAATAAGGGAAGATAGAAATGGAGATAATCTGTGCCAAAGATCGAATAGCCCGTTACAAAAATGCTAAAATCAGATGTCAATTCCCTCACTGAATTGAAAAACTAAGTGGGTGTATGTCTCGCAGTATGTAACGTGATGCCAACGAATATCACTTTGTAAAATAAAGACGAATGAATAAAATAAAAGAGTGAAGTAGAATAAATTGAATAAATATAGTAAAAAAATTAATAGAATAAATGAAAAATGAACGAAATAAATAAAAAATAAATACAATAAATACTATTCTGTAAAATGAAGACGAATAAATAAAATAAAAGAGCAAGAATAAGAGAGAGAGAAAAAGAGTAGGATCTTTTATTCATTTCAACTTTAATACCATCTTGACAATATCCACAAATACGGCGACCATTATTATGTGGCTCGTTTATATTTACGACGTTTTGTGAATAGATCGTCGTTCCCATAAAAAGTCACGAGAAAATCGTTGCTCCCGCTGGACACTTTATTATATGTGTATAGTACGAGTAAACTAGCGCTGTGCATATATTTTACGATGAAATTCTCATCCGTTTCAAAGACGACGACGACGACGAGGAGGATGATTTTTGTCGCGATGATGATAATGATGATGATAATCATCATCATCATCATCATCATCATCATGACGGGGCCCACGCGATTTAACCGATCTATCGGCCATCACGAGAATATCTTCTCTTCCGTCTCGTTGTGCACTTACGTCATGTACGATCCTTGACTTTCCCAAAGATACTCGGTTCGATATGTCTGCCATTCCGTTTCGCGTGTATGGATATGTAAAATATACACTATTGGACAAAAGTAAGTTTGTGAACTTTGGATCAACGAAATATTGTCAAAATTTAAAAAAATGAAAATTAATTGAAAAAAATATAGAAATAAATTTGTGAACTATAGCTCGAAGAAATGTTGTCGAAAAATTGAAAAAAAGGAAAGAAATTGAAAAAAAAATAGAAATCAATTTGTGAATTTTGGATCAACAGGCATTTTGTCGGTAAATTAAAAAAAAAGGGAAAATTAATTGATAAAAAAGATACAAATAAATTTGTAAACTTTGGATAAACAGGATATTGTTAAAAAACTAATAAAAAAGTCATACGTACGCTTTTTTGGAAAAAAGATGGCCTGGAAAAAGTGGTTTTAGTTACCATGTTTCTTGAAAATAGAATCGTATAAGAAACTTGTCCTTTCTTCTCGTTGCACTCAAAACCTGAAGCCTTATTTATTTAAATACACGAATAAACGAGTACCATTGATTTATTCTTTCATTTCGCGGCGAGCTTGCGTTTGAATAAATTCTCGTGATAGATCGAGAGCAACCAAACGAATTACAAATGTGCATATATTTATTTATCTTTAGGACATTTTAATTAAATAATATCTTGTTAACACTGCAACGATAAACTAAAGGAACATGTAATTTAAAATTTTTTAACTAAAAAATGAAAACCTAATCTGACTATATAAATAGCAGGATTGCTCGAAATTTATATATTGCGAATTGAAAAACAAGAAAGAAAAAAAAGACATCGAAATCAAGTATATATCTCTCGATGGTTTCAATTAAGAAACGGAACGTTTAGTCAGAATCGAAGAAATTAGAATAAGAAATTTAATCATGAACGGAAGTCGACATTGACGTATTTGTCTGTACGTGAAAATGGAAGCTGCTTAATCATTTTTTTCCAAAAAATTAACTAAGCCATTTACATATTGTACAATAAGTTAAACACGCTTTGCAATTGGATAAGCTCGAGATTTTATCGTTTGTTCACAATAATCGTGATCGTATGAACGCAAATTTTTTGTAGTATCTTTTTTTTATCAATTATATATATATATATATATATAAAATAATTTAAAAAATAATAAAAGTAGATATATATACTTTTATTATTTTATACATAATTATTATTATTATTATAACAATAATAATTATAGTAATGATAATATATGAAATAAGAAGTAATTAGTAAAACTTTTATTATTTTAAAACGAAACATAATGCCAAAAGCGACAATTTAAAAAATCACACGCACGTTGTAAAAAAGTGCAAATACCAAGTGTGTCACGGAGAAGAGTGGAATTTTTCGGAGGGTGGTAAAATTAAATTTTGATCGGTATTGTACTCGGGCGATACGTAACTATATCTATACATACGGGGCTTTGGATGTTGCGTGGGATCTATCCATTGTGCTCGAGCGTGCCCATATTTTCAGAATTTCTTTTAGCCTTTTCTTGGCGTTCGCCTCTCTCTCTCTCTCTCTCTCTCTCTCTCTCTCTCTCTCTCTCTCAAGAGAGATCGAGAAGCGAGTACGCCGGGACCAAAACCCACGCAACCCTCATCCTCCTCCCCCTCCGCCGCCCTTTCCTCCCTCGCTCGTTCGCGTCTGCGGTGGTGCAGGTTCGCAAAATGGCCCAAGACTTCTTCCTCGAGTTATCTCGGTTATATGCCGTGAGTGAGAAACCGCACGAGGGCGTAACTCACGCACGCGTGCGTGCACGTTCCACACAACAAGTTGCAACTGCGTTCGCGCGCCCTCGTATTTACATGTACATATATATGGGTCATTCCATGTCAAATCGACAAATTTTTTACCTGACCCCCTTTGATTTCGCTGAAAATTTTCTATCTTTTTCTACCCCCCGGAAGTTATTTTTCAGAATTTTTTCAAATTTTTTTTCCCAACTCAAAAAAAGTTATGAATTTTTGAAAAAAACCGCTCTTTTATTTTTAAATTGCCAGAACTTTTTCAAAAATTGACCGTTTGGGAACTTTTTTTTTTCAAAATTTTTGTTTTTAAATGTAGTTTTCGAAAAAAAATATGAAAAAATTTTCAGAATCCCAGATATATGAAATATTTTAGTTTTTTTGAAAAAACCGTAATTTTCTCAAAGTCCGACCGTTTTTTTTTTGTTTTTTTTTTGCTCTAAAAATACTTCAACTAATTCTGCAATGATCCCCGTTAATCAAAAGATGTGACGACAATCGCTTCTAATTTTTTTTCTTGATTATAAAAAAAATTTTGTTGAATTTTTGCTGATTTTATATAACTTTGTTATGAAATTTTTTTTATTTCCTCGTGAAACCTCAAAAGTTGAAAAATAAAATTTTATTGGAGAATTTCAAGTGATTATCGTCCAAGAAATTGTTATTTTTTTTTCAAAAAAGTAAAAAAAAAGGACTTTTCTTACTCTTAAATAAATTCACCGTCTCTTAACATCTTTAAATAAATTAAAAACATTTTTTTGTATGTGTTCAAATTATATTATCTTTTATTTAACTTTCATCAGAAGTATTGTCAACAGAGGGCTGAAGCATTTTTTTATAACATGAACTACATATTCGCTCATCAGTCGACAAATTGTATCGAATTGCTAAATGCTCCGGTAAATTTCGCAGGGATATTTTTTTTCTATGCTTCTCCAAATTAAATGGATTGCAACATCGATCAAAAAACTTCGGCATTGTAATCACTCGTTAACAAAATATAAATTAACAGCACTTTATGATAAATAATAGGTACTTTATTTAGCAATAGTAAGTCTACGTGACACGATGAACACAACGACAATGTAATTATTCTGAAAACATAACCTCCATATTATTTAAATGAAATGTAGATGATATCTTTTTTACCGACAATCGATAGCTCTTAAATTATCACATTGTATCAACAGGAGGTAACTTTTAAACCCATTGTATTTTTGAAGTTGTCATATTTCAGTACCAAAAAAAAATGTCCATAAGAGTAAAAAAATAACGTCAATGAGAGAAAAAAATTATTTTTTTTTTAAAATAACAATTTCTTGGACGATAATCACTTGAAATTCTCCAATAAAATTTTATTTTTCAACTTTTGAGGTTTCACGAGGAAATAAAAAAAATTTCATAACAAAGTTATATAAAATCAGCAAAAATTCAACAAAATTTTTTTTATAATCAAGAAAAAAAATTAGAAGCGATTGTCGTCACATCTTTTGATTAACGGGGATCATTGCAGAATTAGTTGAAGTATTTTTAGAGCAAAAAAAAAACAAAAAAAAAACGGTCGGACTTTGAGAAAATTACGGTTTTTTCAAAAAAACTAAAATATTTCATATATCTGGGATTCTGAAAATTTTTTCATATTTTTTTTCGAAAACTACATTTAAAAACAAAAATTTTGAAAAAAAAAAGTTCCCAAACGGTCAATTTTTGAAAAAGTTCTGGCAATTTAAAAATAAAAGAGCGGTTTTTTTCAAAAATTCATAACTTTTTTTGAGTCGGGAAAAATTTTTTTTAAAAATTCTGAAAAATAACTTTCGGGGGGTAGAAAAAGATAGAAAATTTTCAGCGAAATCAAAGGGGGTCAGGTAAAAAATTTGTCGATTTGACATGGAATGACCCATATATATATATATATATATATATATATATATATATCCACACACACACACACACACACACACACACACACACACACACACACACACACACACACACACACACACACGCACGCACGCACGCACGCACACGCACACGCGCACGCGCACACGCGCACACGCACACGCAGACGCACACGCACACGCATACGCACACGCGCACACACACACACACACACACACACACACACACACACACACGTAGACGCACGCACGCACGCACGCACGCACGCACACGCGCACGCGCACACGCGCACGCGCACGCGCACACGCGCACACGCACACGCGCACACGCACACGCAGACGCACGCACACACACACACACACACACACACACACACACACACACACACACACACACACACACACACACACACACACACACACACACACACACACACACACACACACACACACACACATGTATATAAGGTGTTAGGAAGGCGATGCAAAGTCTTAAGGGGTGATAGTTCACCTCGCTAGGAACATATCTAACCTAGGTTACCTTAGGCCAAAATCTAAGGATTTCGAGTTATCATAGTAAGTACGATTGTTGGAAAAATTCCCAAAATTACTACTAAGGTACTAACTGGTTCATAATGTTCAAACGGACAAAAATTTGTAACTAAAAACTCATTTGCGTTTTAGGTTAATATGTATTCAATCAACAAACACCAATACAATCATCTGTATCCACACAACTAACTAAATGCGACGTGTTGAATAATTAAAAACTTGTCAAAACATAAAAATACCTCTTATGTTAATGCTATTTTTTAAACAATTGCATTAACATAAGAGGTAAAGGAGTTCGTACCTAATATTGGGAAATTTTTCAAAAATCATACTTACCATGATAACTCGAAATCCTCAGACATTGGACTAAGGTAACCTAGGTTAGATACGTTCCTAACGAAGTAACCTATCACCCCCTTAAGGCTTTGCATCGACCTTTCTAACACCCTATATATATATACTGCTGGCCAAAAGTCCCCCACCCCCCCTCCCCTTATGATTTGTATTGTGCAAATATAGGAAATTTTACCTCGAAATTATTGTTCGCTTTTGGGAGAGGAAACTTTTGGCCAGCAGTTTACACACACACATACATTTATACATTCGGGGTGACAATTATAAGGTGGTGAATTTTTTAAAGAGTCTTGCCTGAACATTTAAGCATTGACAAGGAACACAATAAGTCTTCGTCTTCAATTTTATTTAAAGTCGTATATGTGACAAAGCATTGAAAACTATTACACACGTTGTTTTTCATCAGCAGAAAACAGGTTGAAGGCAGGAAATCACCTCTCATGTCAAAGAAAGACGTGTTGAGGGATGATTCTGCAGTTTCACCCACAAGCAGTCCACGAATCGAGATGAAAGGAAAATCAAAATTCTTGTAATTTGAACCGATGAAGAATCTATTATAGGAGGGCTGAAAAGAAAAATCAAATTAAGGGGTGACATGCCTTCTTTGAGGGGTGGTTTTCCCCCTCTTAAAACCGGTTTTCCGCCAATAAAAAAAATACGTGTGTTCTAGTTTGCTTCATCACATATATGAATTTTAGCAAAATCGAAGGCAGACATGAGTGATGTTCATTGTGAAAAAAATATAATTTCAACTGGTTATTCAAGTCCTCTACGAAAAAAACAACGTGTTTTTTGAAGAGTTGTAGTCATCGGAAAAATGTAGCATCCAAAAAAACATCAAAATTCCATCTCGAGTCCAGCAGAATGGAGATAATGAAATCCCGAATACGAAACACTCCTGAAAAACTTTTTGCGCATCCCGTCATGTCATCAAGAAAAAAAATAATCAAAGATGCATTGTAATGTGGCCAAATGGAATTGAGTTCCGTTAAAGAAAAATATTTTTAGGAGTTTGTGGTAGTTGGAATTTTATTATCTTCATGCTGCTCAGCTCCGAATAGGATTTTAATTTTTTTTCAAGAGTGCTCTTTTTTGGCAAATAATACTTGTCCCAAAAATACGCTATATATTTTTTCAACGGCGCATTGAAAAACCATTAAATATCATATTCTTCTCGGTCGCAAAATCTGTGCGCCAGACCCTTGAACAACACATGGCTACCTCATAGTTGTCACCCTATATATATAAATATATATATATATATATATATATATATATATATATATATATATGAATCCTCTATGTGTGTGTGTATGAAGATACATTGCAACGAGGTGGCGAGAAAAGCGAGACGTGTACGCGCGGTCGTGCCAGAGCCGTGCAAAACTTGTCTCGGGGTCTCTGAGGAAAAAAGACGCATTCCTTCTTGATGATGAGCCTCCAAGTGACACTTGTGACGGGTTGTCTCACTCTCTTCGTCTCTTCGTCTCTCTCTCTCTTTCTCTCTCTCTCTCTTTCTTTCTCTCTCTCTCTCTCTCTCTCTCTCTCTCTCTCTCTCTCTCTCTCTCTCTCTCTCTCTCTCCCCTCCCTCTGTCTCACTTCCTCTCCCGCAGTCATAAATGACTTCCGCAAAAGGTGCTCCCACCCCCCAATCAATTAGTCTCGCAACCTTATCTCGCCTCATTAAGGTACGCGTTTTTCTGCACTCGCAATTAAAATCTAATGCCTGCTCGCCATTTGTTTTTAAATTTTCTATTTTGTATCGCACTGTTTTTACTCAATTTAATATAACTGCGCTCAATTTATCAATTATACGAGCAAAGTTTATTCGTAGGGTCTACATGTGACTTTGCAGTGTAGGGACACTCTCGGCCATATGGTTGCGAATAAAATAATGTTACGTGTATGGAACATGTGATCTATTGGGCATTTAAACGTATTGTTTTAGTCAATATTTTAATGCATATGCCGAAAAATGCAAATGTTTTTTATATCTCGTAATACTCCGTATATCTACACACATATATATTAGACTGATTCAAAAAAAAAAAAAAATTTCTGGATTCTCGTGCTATTGTTGGGCACTGATAAAACAAAATTTCTCTAAAAAGATGGGCGCGGTCACTCAATTTTTAGAGGTGGCTATCTAGACTTTTTTGTATTTGAATTTTTTTTAACGAACGTATTGCATTTAAACATAGTCATGGCTTCGGATTACGGATAAAAATCGGAAAAGTTTTGAGTTTGTTCTTTTACAAGCATAACAGAGAAAAACTGACCATACGTCGAAGTGCACACGAAACGATGAAAGAAATTTTCGAACAATGGAAATGTGCTGAAATTCCAACGCGTCGATTGAATAACGCAATCTTGAAATCAATAAAACTCCATCTAGTCTGGAAACAACTTTTAAAAAATCGAGTTAAAAAGAATTTGCCGTCACAAATATCGAAGGAGCGTAAATTTAAGAGAGATTTGGACAAACTGTTCAACGTTGCACATTTTCGTTCTGCCCAAAATGTTAACGAACTTGAGAATGGCTGGGAAGAAATGTAAATGAGTTTGAAGATAATATAAGCGTAGCATTTTGAAAATGTAAATATACGATTTATGAATAAAAGCTTATAATTTAATTTTTCGTTAAAAGTGCGAAATGTTAATGCGGATAAATAAATCTACATGAATAACGAGAGTAGTATAGACGCCATTATTGATCTACCTGGATTTGAATTGTGAATATTGCACCCTTTTCAAATTGTTAGAGTTTATTTTTGTTACCAAACAGCTGCTGGATGTGATTTTTATCCGTAATCCGAAGCCATGACTATGCTTAAATGCAATACGTTTGTTAAAAAAAATTCAAATACAAAAAAGTCGAGATAGCCACCTCTAAAAATTGAGTGACCGCGCCCATCTTTTTAGAGAAATTTTGTTTTATCAGTGCCCAACAATAGCACAAGAATCCAGAAAAAATTTTTTTTTTTGAATCAGTCTAATAGATATATATATTTTGTATATATGTAAATGTTATTGTTATAATAAGTGTTTCGTATTCGGAATTTAATTATCGTCATTCTAGTTTACGCGAAATAGATTTTTCTTTTCTTAAAGCTCAAGTTGTTGGCAAATACTCTTTGACACAAAAATACGCTATACTTTTTTCAGAGGGGACTTGACAAAACTATGAAAAATTATATTGTTCTCGGTCCAAAAATCTCCTACCTTTAGGCGAGGAATAGATTGCTGATTTTCATGATTTTTTCTTAAAAGGAATGATTTCTTCACCACTTTTGAGACTTAGAGAGAGACTTTTGAGATTTGAGATAATCGCGGGACTAATCTGAAAAAAACCAACGAATATTTTTCTTTCATTAACACTTGTTCGCAGAATATGAACCAAGTAAAGTGCGAGAAATGTTGAAAATCAAGGAAATGGTACGCTTTGAAAAAAAAATTTAATTTTGCGAAAAAAATGGTTACCTTCAGCGGTATGAAAATACTGTTTTTTTTTAAACATATCATACCTTAGGGTCATGGTCAGGTCCATATTTTAGACAATGTGGTTCGAAAGATTTGTAACAAATTTTATCAGAATCGGTCGATTCGTTGATTAGCTATGCCTCACGCCAGTTTCGAAAATGCAGTTTAAACGACCGTACCATTCCTCCGCCATTTAAAAAATTAATTAAACAAAATACCATTAACAACCAAAAGTAGTAATGAAACACATACCCTAAGTTTCAAGAATGGTGAATAAATCTTACGTTTGGAAAAAAATCTTGAAAATCAGCAGGTCTTTTGTTCACCACAGGTATCTCCCCCCTTGAAAAAATATGACCACCCTATGATTGTCACCCTGTGTGTGCGTACACAGTATCCCAGAACCGAAGGCGTTGCCTGACATGGGGTGGTTGGGGGTGAAATTCTGCGTCGATTGATACAAGTATGTGTGGGTCTCAGATCAACCCCTGAATTATTATTAAGTTTTAAAGGCGGGCCAATCAGGCGCGTTCGATGAGCCGGCGTACGTCGGTGAGCGATACGCGCGTATAGCGGTGCCTGACAGGAGCAGCGCACCTACGCCGGTTCATCAGGCGCACCGGATTGGCCCGTCTTTAAAAATTAATAATAATTCAGGGGTTGATCTCAGACCCACACATGCTTATATGAATCGACTCAGAATTTCACCCCCGACCCCCCAATTTCAGGGAACGCATTCAGTTCTGGGACACCCCGTATATATACATATATATATATATATATATATATATATATATATATATATTAGACTGATTAAAAAAAAAACATGATTTTTTTTCCTTCGGGATTCTCGTGCTATTGTTGGGCACTAATAAAAGAAAATTTCTCTAAAAAGATGGGCGCGGTCAATCAATTTTTAGAGGTGGCTATCTCGACTTTTTTGTATTTGAATTTTTTTTAACGAACGTATTGCATTTAAGCATAGTCACGGCTTCGGGTTACGGATAAAAATCACATCCAGCAGCTGTTTCGTAACAAAAATAAACTCTAACAATTTGAAAAGGGTGCAATATTCACAATTCAAATCCAGGTAGATCAATAATGGCGTCTATACTACTCTCGTTATTCATGTAGATTTATTTATCCGCATTAACATAAGAGAGAAAAACTGACCATACGTCGAAGTGCACACGAAACGATGAATGAAGTTTTCGAACAATGGAAATGTGCTGAAATTCCAACACGTCGATTGGATAACGCAATCTTGAAATTAATAAAACTCCATCTAGTCTGGAAAAAACTTTTAAAAAATCGGGTTTAAAAGAAGTTGCCGTCACAATGGAGAAATAATCGAAACGTGTGATAGCAAAAATAACCGTCCAAGTTCGTTAACATTTTGGGCAGAACGAAAATGTGCAACGTTGAACAGTTTGTCCAAATCTCTCTTAAATTTACTCTCCTTCAATATTTGTGAGGGCAAATTCTTTTTAACCCGATTTTTTAAAAGTTTTTTCGAGACTAGATGGAGTTTTATTAATTTCACGATTGCGTTATTCAATCTACGCGTTGGAATTTCAGCACATTTCCATTGTTCGAAAACTTCTTTCATTGTTTCGTGTGCACTTCGACGTATGGTCAGTTTTTCTCTCTTATGTTTGTAAAAGAACAAACTGAAAACTTTCCGTTTTGACGGTAAATGACGGGTACTTATTTTCGGAATTTCCTTGCCGATTAGCCAAATTATGTTGTCTTTGTTTTTCCGAGCCATTGTTTAAAATTGTCTTTACTTGAGCCACATTGAAAAAAAAACAACACCACTTACAAAAGCGCTGCGCCAATACAAAATGGCGCCACGGATGCGCAGTGACTTGCGCAGTGGTATGCGCGATTTTATGTACAGTGGCTGGGAAGAAATATAAATGAGTTTGAAGATAATATAAGTGTAGCATTTTGAAAATGTAAATATACGATTTATGAATAAAAGCTTATAATTTAATTTTTCGTTAAAAGTGCGAAATGTTAATGCGTAAAAATAAATCTACATGAATAAAGAGAGTAGTATAGACGCCATTATTGATCTACCTGGATTTAAATTGTGAATATTGCAATCTTTTCAAATTGTTAGAGTTTATTTTTGTTACGAAATAGCTGCTGGATGTGATTTTTATCCGGAACCCGAAGCCGTGACTATGCTTAAATGCAATACGTTCGTTAAACAAAATTCAAATACAAAAAAGTCGAGATAGCCACCTCTAAAAATTGAGTGACCGCGCCCATCTTTTTAGAGAAATTTTCTTTTATTAGTGCCCAACAATAGCACGAGAATCCCGAAGGAAAAAAAATCATGTTTTTTTTTTTAATCAGTCTAATATATATATATATATATATATATATATATATATATATATACTAGTTGTCGTACCCGGCTCCACTCGGGTGCTTGGGATTCTCACTATTTCTTGCTATGCACTTCTTTTTCTCTCAAATTAATCTAATAATCAAAATAATTCAAATTAATCTCTGCGATATTCAAGTGTGTACGTAACGTCGTCTGATCACGATAACAGAAACAGTACACTCGACGTGTCGAGGGGAGCGCGCGCTTGCCCGTGGATATTTTCCGCGAGCAAGCGCATATATATATATATATATATATATATATATATATATACACATATAAAACTTGTTAAAATAATAAACCCATATTTCCAATGAGTTAGGAATCAAGTTTGCATGACATATTCTGTACGAACCACGCGAAAATAAGCAAAACTTCACTCCATGAAAATAACATCGATATACTTAAGGCGTTACCCCCACTTGTAGCGCAAAAAAGGCCTTTTTCATGAATTTTTTAAAAGAAAACTACAAAACTTTTTTAATCGACCAATATACCATCTTAAAGAACACATCTTGAAGAACTTTCAGTAATTTTTTTATTGAAAAATATTACATTGGTTAGTGGAAAATGGCCGTCAATGAAATAATGTTTTTATATACACAGTTTGCGGTGACCAACATTGCGGCGAAGTGGATCATCCAAAAAAAAAAAATGCGGATGAATTTAGTCAAATATAAGTATAAACTAGTCTTTAATCGAAGGATTTTAAAAAATATTCATTTTTCACAAAATGGCGGACAGTCAAAGTTAATGGTTCGATTTTAACGAAAAAAAAATCGAACGATTAAAGACTACATTTTTATGTATTAAATAAGCCTGCAAAATTTCAAGAAGATCGATTCATCAGTGTTCGAGTAATCTTGGTCACCGACTTCAGAAATGCCATTTTGAGAAAAACGCGTTTAAAGTTTCAATTTCCGGTCGTTTACACAACGGATTCTTCTCTTTCAACGCTCATATCTCAGTCGATTTTGTTCGGATCGACTTGAAATTTCCAGAACATATTCTCAGATACTTATACGTCAAAAAAATGCAATAAAAAAATCGATTTTTTCAAAATCGCAAGTGGGGTTAACCCCTTAACTGTGCTAAAATTACGATACTGTTTAATCGGGCAATTTCCATTTCTGTTTCAGGTAAGCAAAGCGTACATTGAACTGTTACGATTATCCGGGCGTGTATTCATTGCTCGAGAAATGACGTTCCTGTAGGGTCGAGGTACGTGAATTTATTATCGAAGTATCCTGGATCATTTGTCGAGCTACGGACAATTGAGTGTCACGTGAAGAATTATCGAAAATTCTTCGCTATAATGCGGATTTAAAAATTGTATTCGCATTCCCAAATATGGAGGAAATAATTGTTAAATTGCGTACGAAAAAGTTCTGTATAAAGACGTGTCATAAATAAATAATGTAAATGAAAAAATTCGTAAATGCGAAAGTGGAAATTCAAATAGTTGTATGAATGCAACAATGTAGAGTAAAATGTTTGTGTACTTCCAAAATATAAATTAGAATCTATATATTACAGGCATTTCGATAAATATAGATCCAATAATAATAATAAATAAATAATCAATTAAAAAAACTCCGTGAGGGCAAGTTGGTACATATGTATCATGGAGAAAATGTGGAAAATTCGTAATACTCCAAAATATCAATTAAAATGTACGTATTACATTCGTTCCTATAATAACTCCGAAAAACATAATTAAATTATAAATGATATATTCCGATAATTTTAAATTAATTATTAACTATAAATTGAAAAGTTCAAAAAGGCAAATTGGAAATTTTTCATCAAGATGACACTGAAAATTGGAAAATTCGTAAAGTTCCGGAATATTAATTAAACTCCATATACGTCTCGATAATTACAAATCCGATTATTATAAATAAGTTCTAAATCATAAATCAAAAAGTTCGGAAGTGCCATTTGGAACATTTATATCAAGAAGATAATGTACAGCGAAAAATTCGTAAAATTCCGAAACATAAATTTAAATCTTTTTTCTGTTTAATAATTTTGATAATAACAAATACGATAATTACAAATAAATCATAAATAAGAAATTGAAATGTTCGAAAATGCAAATTGGACCATTACGATCACAAAGAAAATCGACTGTAAAAAATTCGTAATATTTCGAAATATTAATTAAAATCTCTATACAACACGCGTTTCAATAATTACAAATCCACGCGCTGCTTCAATCACATTCTGAATTCTTGCGTCATCGGGCGGAAAAATATTCGCTGCCACCTCGATTTCCGCGAAACTCTATAAAAAGAAATTCCCGTAATTATTTTTCAATCCCGTATACACGAAAACGTGCGACGGCGACGATACAGCTTTGCTCGGATAAAATACGGCGGAGCGAATTTCGAAAATAGAGCACTCGTTTTGCCATGCGTGCTGCGTTCTATTATATACATCCGTCCGATATATATGTATATATATTAGACGGAATTGAACATATATATATATATATATATATATATATATATATATATATATATATATATATATATATATACAATTCGCAACGGACCGAAATAAAATTTGTTGCAGCTGAACATTATATATTTATATGTATATATATATATATATACAATTCGCAACGGACCGAAATAAACTTTGTTGCAGCTGAACATTTTATATATATATATATATATATATATATATATATAAAATGTACATGAACATCATATATATATATATATATGATGTTCAGCTGCAACAAATTTTATTTCGGTCCGTTGCGAATTTCATTCGACAAAGATAAACAAACCCTCGATGCAGCCCAGCCGATTTTGTTTGCAAAAGTTGTCGGTGGCGCGAAACGGGAGGTGCGTGTAGATTGGATGAAATACTTGTGCCCGTTGCGGGGGTGGCATCGCCACTCGTGCTAATGATTCGACGTGCTCGCGTCGCGTTGTTTACGGTGGATCGGGGCGCGATGCGTGATTTCGCTATTAATCCCGGAACGCGGTCATAGACGTGAGCGAGCCATCGAGAGAGAGAGAGAGAGAGAGAGAGAGAGAGAGAGAGAGAGAGAGAGAGAGAGAGAGAGAGAGGAGAGCTATAAAATGACTATATATATATGCATATTTATCTATGAATTTATTTTGTATATTACAATATACAGGGTGTCGCTCTTATCTTTGTCACCGGAAATAACTCGGTAATTATTGACATCACATAAAAATGTTCCAGACAAAAGTTGTACGGCGTGAAGGGGCCCATCAAATGCGATCAATTTTTTTTTTTCGGTGGAGGCGCTGACGCAAAGTGCAGATCACCTCCACTTTTTTAAATGGGATGGTACATTTTTTTCAACCATCTTGTGGAGTACCACAGGCCGCATAAAAAACATTAGGCGGCCAAAGTCGTTCAAGGTCATTCAAGGTCACTCATTAAAATGAAATACAAATCTAAATATCTCGGATCGTTACTAAATATGTGGTTGTGATCCGAGATATTTAGATTTGTATGATCGATACTGACCTTGAATGAGCTTGAACGACTTTGGCTCCTGAATGTTTTTTATGCGGCTTGAGGTACTCCACAAGATGGTTGAAAAAAAGTACCATTTCATTGTAAAAAGTGGCGCTGATGTTCACTGTGCGTCAG
>OZ023316.1:58940640-58990640 GCA_964007375.1 Ophion obscuratus | reverse complement strand
AAAAAATTGTCGAAATAAATAATCACGTTTACTTATTATATAGACGCGTCTGGTCGAATAATAATGATGATAACGCTGTAATAATGATTCGATGCGATGGCAAATCGAACGCGGAAAATTTCCTCGGACCCTCGATTGCGCACGTATCGCTTGAGAATAGAATTTAAAAGCCGCGAAATATATTCACGTACGTGCCGCAACACGGACGTATATACAGGGTAGGTTACCTTGGTCCAAAGTCTAAGGATTTCGAGTTACAGTACTACCTCCCTAAGAGAGCCCTCCCTAAGAGAGAATTTCCCCGCCGTTCCGCTTGAGCGCATTTTATGGCTTCCCCCACCTAGCTCGAGCTGTCCAGTGTACCCGAGGCCTCCCGAGTTTGTCGCGGACACCTCCATAAGAGATCGCGAGCGATTTCAGAAAATCGCACGTCGCACGATTGTCAAATGGATAATATTCCTTTGTATAATAATATATACGTTTAAGCCGTAAAGTCGGAGAAAAAAACATGCACCATAATTAAATTTCAAGTAGTAATTTAATGCAAGTAAAATATATTTTCGATTCAGCCATCCCGTTTTATCTAAAAATGAAATATTTATACATATATATACATTGTATATTTCAACTTGAAGTATATACACAAGATAAATTGTTAGTTACATTTTTTTTTGTACACTGTACAGTAGAACCTCAATTATCCGAACGATGACTTAGTTTATCCGAACTCTCAATTATCCGAACGTTGGCGCGAAAGATACATTGTTGCTCGCTGCCACCGCCGTGAGCAACAATGAGCAACCCAACGCAATCTCTCCTTCCCAAACGGCTGCGAGACTTAGCCGCTCAAAAACGCGTTACAGCCGTTCGTCAATTAAAAATGGACGATTTTATTTTTAAAAAATATAAAAAAAGCATTCCACTTTTTTCAGGTATTTCAAATACATTATATATATATATATATTTCAACGTTAACATATATGTCAAATTATAATATATATGTATGTACTGTTTTTATATAAAAAGGTGTTGTTTATGATCTCGTCCCAAAAAACCCACGTTTCGATTATCCGAACTTTTGATTATCCGAACTAGTCTCGGTCCCAATTGGTTCGGATAATCGAGGTTCTACTGTATATGTTCGAGTTTCGATAACGAATATACTACGTATATTTTTGCGAACAATAAGATAATTCAACAATTATTGAAAGTTTTACAAATGTTTCCTTCATATGTGTTATAATATTGCAACAACAAAATATACCAAACAGCAGAATAAAAAAAACGCGAAGAAAAAGAAAGATTTACACATCAATATTCAATGAGATATACTTACGCATGAAACGACGAAACGCCAGTACACTTTCCGCAACTTGTTTACAGTTTTCTCAACACTTTCGTTCGCGCTCTCTCATAGAGGTCGAGTGGAGAAACACATACACGCTACCACATGCGCGATTTTCGAGCGCGCTAACCTAGCGGTGGGGGAAGGCTTCGGCGACGAATTTCTCGAGAATTACTTCCCCTAACCGCCCTAGACCGCTCTCTTAGGGAGGTAGTACTGTATCATGGTAAATATAATTTTTGGGAAATTTTCCAAAATTAGCTACTAACTCGTTGATAATATTCAAACAGACAATAATTGGTAACTAAAAACTTATTTGCGTCTTTTCACTTTAGACGCTAAAAATGCGTTTTTTATGCATTTTTCTATAGGTTTATATTATAGATATTGATATGAAAGTTATTACACTTGATAAATACACTTTCGAAATACATTCAACATTTTTATTTGTTTATTTAAGTCACTATTTATAGACGAAAATGGTAGTTTGTTTGGGTTTTTATGACGTTTTTTTATATATGCAAAAATAACAAAATGGCGGACATTTTTCGAAAAAAAACAAAAAACGTATTATTTTCACCGTTTTTGGCAAAAAATTGTAAATATCAAAATTAAACAAATCCTTGATTTGCGCCTTAGCTATAGTTGTAAGGAATAAGTGGTTAACATTTCATAAGGATCGGTTCAGTAGTTTCGAAGATTTTGTCAACAAGCCGTCGAAAAAGGTTGTTTCGAGAAAAACGCGTTTAAAGTTTGTTTGGGTTACATAAATACATTAAAAACATTTTTTAATGTATTTCGGAATTGTATTTATTAAATGTAACAACTTTTATATAAATATCTATAATATGAACCGATCGAACAAATCATGAAAATAGCCTTTTTAGCGTCTAAAGTGAGAAGACCCCTTAATATGTATTCAATCGACAAACACCAATACAGTCATCTGTATCCACCCGACTAACTAAATGGGACGTGTTGAATACTTGAAAACTTGTCAAGAAATAAAAATATCTCTTATGGTAATGCTATTTAAAAAAAATAGCATTACCATAAGAGGTAAACGAGTTAGTGCCTAATTTTAGGAAATTTTTCAAAAATCTTCCTAACGAGGTAACCCATCACCCCCTTAAGGCTTTGCATCGACCTTCCTAACACCCTGTATAAAGGGTGTCTCAAAATCACCTGACATTTCAATTTATCAATAAAACGTATTGTTTATTTGAAAAGTACGAATATTTTTATTCTAATATAAGGTACATACATGTAGGTTATGTGTGTCCAATTGTTACCTTCAGTTCCGAAACGGTGTGTGGATCATGAAACTTGGTCCGCAATGACTGCAAACCGAACCGTGTCTGAGAAATTTTCAGCACTTTTGTAGTGAATTTTCACAATTTCTGTGCGTTGCTCGATCGTGTAATTCTTCATGACTAAACCTCAATACTTCCTGATGCCAGTTGTCGAAGATTAGTACTCAATGTTCGCCACAAAAAAAATGGCGCGCGATTTGAAATATCAGGTCATTTTTAGACACCCTTTATACATATTCATATCAAAGTGTGTGTTGGTGTAACCGAGCCGGTGAGTGTTTCGAACCGCGAACACGACTCCGCAATCACACCGCTGTTCGTAATATTCTAGAGTATCACTTCTGTGCCTTCCGAACCCTTTTAATTTCTATAAATAGGCTTTACATGCGGTATACGGTTCGTGATATGGTGGGTGTGTACGGTGGTTTGGTATAGCGTGGTATATGTACACGACTTTTTACATATATATTTATATTTACATATATACTTTTGACACACACACACACACACACACACACACACACACAAATGTGTGTGTGTGTGTCAAAAGTATATATATATATATAGTGTAACGTTGCGTTACGAATATCGCGAATATCCGAGAAAGGTGAGGTAAGCGGGCTGGCGTAACTCAGTAGTCAGGGAAGTCGACCGGCAATAGTCCCGGGTTCGAATCCCGGCCCAAAAGCGCATGCATTTTTTCTCGGATAGTTCTCGTGGAGTTTTTTTTAGGGATATATATATATATATATATATATATATATATATATATATACATGTGTGTGTGTGTGTGTGTGTGTGTGTGTGTGTCAGAAGTATATATGTAAAAAATATAGATATTGTAACGTTGCGTTACGAAAATCGCGGCTATCCGAGAAAGGTGAGGTAAGCGGGCTAGCGTAGCTCAGTAGTCAGAGCAGTCGACCGGCAGTAGAAAGGTCCCTTGTTCGAATCCCGGGCCAGAAGCGTACGTATTTTTTTCTCGGATAGTTCTCTTGGAGTTTTCTTTGAAGGATTACAATATATATATATATATTGTTATGCCTAGTCGTAACAGTCGAAAACGGTTTATTGGGGGGGGGGGGGGCTAGAAAATCGTGATGATACATTTCTACAAAAATTGGGTATTGGAAAAATTATCATCTGAACGACACTCCATAATTTTTTTAAAATGAAAATCTTTCATTAGAATTGATTTGCAGCCGATGTGCGGGAGGCACCTTTCGAAAACGTATTTTGCGATGACCAATACCGTTCCGTACCAGATTATCAAATATTTAAAAAGTCAAACAGATTTCGTTAGTATATTACTTTATACTATGACTAATCAAAGGAATTTCCGAAATATTAAATAAATAAAATGGCGCGTGTTGAAAGTGCGAGTCTTGATTTTTGCAAAGAAAATAGGATTTTTTCGATCATTGAATCGAAAGTATCCATCGGAAAAATTCGATCAAGTACTATATTTTTTTTTATCAATGGTGTCAATTTAATAGTCTATAAATCAGTCAATTTTAATCCGATCGCCTTGAAATTTTCCGACACCACTTATAAAATGATATGCTGCAAAAATATATCGCATTTGAATAATGTGATTTTTTAACTTTTAGAACTCGGCATATATCCTTAAATCGACCCGCTCGAACGTCTTCGAGACTGTCGATGACATTAAAAATTTGTAATAATTTGACAGTCTTGATGGTACTGGTGTACATTTTTTTCCGAAAGAACGGGTCTGGCTAAGCTTGCGGGGCGAAAATAGTCGATTTTGAAAAAAAAAAAATTTATGGGCATCGAATTTCGATACGAGGCTGAAGAGATCGGGATTTAAAACTTTATTAATCATAGCGAAGTATGATTTTTTTAAATTGACAAATATCGGTAAGCAATGGAGTTATTATTAGTTAAAGAAAGGGCCACCGTTGCTGCATGTCCACTCGGTGTAGGTGGGTCTGGCAACTTGGTTCAGATGGTATTAAAAATACAGAAAGTACTTTTAGTATAGTAATGAAACTTTCGTATAAAAGGATATTTCTATTTTATTATGAATTTTTTTTTACCCATTCTTCAAGCATGCCAATTTTCATTGAATTCGGAGAGATCAACTTGATGAGTTGTTTCCAAATTTACAAGAGATACAATGAGAAACATTTAAGGGGTTACGCCCATTTGCGATTTTGAAAAGATCGATTATTTTTTTATTGCATTTTTTTGAAGTATAAGTATCTGAGAATATGTTCTGAAAATTTCAAGTCGATCCGAACAAAATTGACTGAGATATGAGCGTTGAAAGAGAAGAATCCGTTGTGTAAACGATCGGAAATTGAAACTTTAAACGCGTTTTTCTCAAAATGGCATTTCTGAAGTCGGTGACCAAGATTACTCGAACACTAATGAACCGATCTTCTTGAAATTTTTCAGGCTTATTTAATACATACAAATGTAGTCTTTAATCTTTCGATTTTTTTTTTTCGAAAAAAAAAATGGCCGTTTTATAGCCAAAAAACGGCCGTTTTTTTTCGTTAAAATCGAACCATTAACTTTGACTGTCCGCCATTTTGTGAAAAATGAATATTTTTTAAAATCCTTCGATTAAAGACTAGTTTAGACTTATATTTGCCTAAATCCATCCGCATTTTTTTTTCAGATGATTCACTTCGCCGCAATGTTGGTCACCGCAAACCGTGTATATAAAAACATTATTTCATTGACGGCCATTTGCCACTAAACAATGTAATATTTTTCAATAAAAAAATTACTGTAAATTCGTCAAGATGTGTTCTTTAAGATGGTATATTGATCGATTAAAAAAGTTTTGTAGTTTTCTTTAAAAAAATTCATGAAAAAGGCCATTTTTGCGCTACAAGTGGGGGTAACGCCTTAACCCTATCTTGACACACTGGGTCATTTTTACCCGGACGAATTTAAAATAAAAAGGCTCACCTGCCCGAAATAGAAAGTTTTCAATGATTTTCAACAACAATTCAATTGTATATTTTCCAAAGTGCCAAAATTGTATATTATGTATATTTTCCAAAAATTGTATATTATGCAGACGTAGTAAGAAATGTTTAAAGCGTACCCCTGATTTTATTCAATAAAAACCGACCGTAGGGTTGTTACTGGCTAAAGCGATCTTTATTTTTTCCTAGTTACGTAAAAATGACGACTTATTTTTAGATTTCGTATACCCGAGTTTCAATTCGTCGCCACGTTGTTAAAAAATCGACGATCGTCAAAGACTCTTATTTATTGTTAACTTGCATAACCCGTTTGGTTTTCAGATTTCGGATGGACCATTTAAGCTGGACGATGTCCACCGCCCAATGTTGTCAAAAAAATGTTATCATCCGCCGGCGGCCAATGTTTTTCGTTTTTCTGCACTTTTTAAAGATTTTTTCAAGGGCTCTCAATATTTGTACCTTTGTGTTAAAAATCGTCTTTTTTTATTCACCAACCGTACCCCCGAAAAAAAATCAGAATCAGGCAATTTTTTTCGGGCCTCTAGGTAGATGCAGCCCCTTAAGACCTGACGCTATAAAACTATAATACAAAGTACAATTTGTACAACAAAGTATGATTAAAAATCGTATTTTGGAAATTACAAGCTGATGTAGGTACTTCACTGAACCCCAGAGATGAGAGACATTCGACGGTGAATATCCCCAGGCAGAAAGAATCCACTCCGATCGGATAACTTGGCCCGCGGAAACCATTGAACTTTTGTCTAAAGCATACCGTCACAACAGTTTCAAAGACATTCGGGTCGGTCGATTTTAAAGGGATGGCGTGTACATACGTATGCGCGCGTTTGTATGTAGAGGGCTCTCGGCAAACTTTCTAGGGAGGTCGAAGTTATACCGATACAAGGAAATCGATCGAACCGAGAGGAATAGAGACGGAGAGAGAGAGAGAGAGAGAGAGAGAGAGAGAGAGAGAGAGAGAGAGGGAGAGAGAGTGCTTAAAGCTCCGTATTTCGGTACCGTTTGGTGGCGCAACTCGCAGCCGAACCGTGTACAGACGTAAAGGAAACAAAAAGAGCATCGATACTCATTATTCATCAGGTATATATAAGCATGCTCGCTCACACCGAGCGAATTCTTAAAAAAGTTTTGGCGAGCTTCCGTACACGTGATTTCGTACGGAGATTGAGTATACTGGAATGTACACATATATATATATATATATATATATATATATGTGTGTGTGTGTGTGTGTGTGTGTGTGTGTGTGTGTGTGTGTGTGTGTGTGTGTGTGTGTGTGTGTGTGTGTGTGTGTGTGTGTGTGTGTGTGTGTGTGTGTGTGTGTGTGTGTGTGTGTGTGTGTGTGTGTGTGTGTGTGTGTGTGTGTGTGTGTGTGCATATATATATGTACACACACACAAATATATATGCACATATATATGTGTGTGCATATATATATGTACACACACACACACACACACACACACACACACACACACACACACACACACACACACACACACACACACACACACACACACACACACACACACACCCACACACACACACACACACACACACATTCCCGTATACTCGATAAGTGCATAGGAATCGATGTTGAAAAAGTGCACTGTGATATACTGAGACAAAGATTAATTGATTGATTGATAATGTTTATTATGCTCCAGTAAACTTTCGGGTAAACATAAAGGTACAGACGAAATGAGATCAAAATATCAACAGGAATAGTAGTTGAGATTTTATCTAAAAAATAGATAAACACAAATTGGAGAAACACACACACCCACACACACATAATGGCACAAACATTATCAATATATATAATAAGTATATTATATATTATAATAAGTATATATATATATATATATAAGAATAAGTGCATAGCACACACACACATTCCCGCATACTCGATAAGTGCATAGGAATCGATGTTGAAAAAGTGCACTGTGATATACTGAGACAGAGATTAATTGATTGATTGATAATGTTTATTATGCTCCAGTAAACTTTCGGGTAAACATAAAGGTACAGACGAAATGAGATCAAAATATCAACAGGAATAATAGTTGAGATTTTATCTAAAAAATAAATAAACACAAATTGGAGAAACACACACACCCACACACACAATGACACAAACATTATCAATATATATATAATAAGTATATACTTTTACATATATATATATATATATAAGAATAAGTGCATAGGAATCAATATTAAAAAAGTGTAATGAAATATGCTGCGACAGAGATTAATTCAATGATTGATAATTATAGATTAAACGAACTTACCAAGTGAAGTTCGATCATAATTGTATGAGCGCCTCTTCCGAAGTGATCAAGGATCGTAGTACCCCCCTCTCAGTCCCAGTGTCCACCATTTTAAAGCTCAAACAAGCGACGCGCGTGTCGCCGCCCTTCTGGATCATTCTTCAAAGCTGTGCCACGGTGGAACCGTGGTTGTGCCGTAACTTCTCGGGGGAGAAGGGTCTAGTTGTAACGTAGACCTAGGTTCGAGGGCGGGAGTGATCACTTCGGAAGAGGCGCTCATACAATTATGATCGAACTTCACTTGGTAAGTTCGTTTAATCTATAATTGTATTTCGCGCCTCTTCCTCGTGATCAAGGATCGTAGATGTTTAAAGTCTAGTTACGGCACCTCGAATAGTGACACCAGAAAAAAGACTTGGACTTTTTATTGTCATCCTGGTTTACACGCGGTTAACCGATACGAAAATCGTTAACAATTGTTCTCTGCTATTTCTATAGCGATTCTAATACCGCTTTTGCAAACACGTTACAACTTTTCACTATTTCTCGATCATAAAATTTTGCAAATGTTTCTGAGTTACTTGTCCATCCGGCTGTTTTCCGGATGATGTCTAAATCGACTCCGTGTCTTCTTGCCGCTGAAGTTGAGGCATGACGAGTACTGTAAGCGGTGAATATACCCGTATCTACTCCACTTTCTGTTAAAACTTCCTTTATCCATCGACTTAATGTCTGAGACGTTACTGCCTTAAAAGGCCTTTTGAAAGAAATGAACAAAGACTTCGTGGAGCCACGAATGTCCTTTGTGCGTTCCAAATACTTCTTTAACGTCGACGCTGCACAAATTTCTATATCTTCCAAATAAAACGGCAAGACTAGGCAAGGTTGCCTCCTATTGGGTCCTGACGTTTTTATTCTTTCCGGGATTTTTATTTCAACGAATTCCGCTGTTTCGCGTATGTTTCTTATATCTATTAAACCGAAGGTCTGTAATCTGTGACCCGTAGTTAACGCTAATAAAGTAATTAGTTTTTTGGATAAGGCCTTAAGGGCAATATCTTCCTTATTCGATTGCGCCGATAAGTAATCGAGGACGACCTTAGGATCCCAGGTGCAATCATACCTGGGCTTGGAAGGTCTTTTTCTAAAAACGCCTTTGAAAAACCTCTTAATGCTCGGATCCTGTCCGATCTCGTGACCGACTATTAGTGATATTGCCGAACGTAGGCAATTTAAAGTGCCATATGAAGCACCTTTCTCAAATATGTCCGTTAAGCCTGCGAGTATGTCCCGAATCGAATCCGTAAACGGGCTAATGGAGTTCGCGCTACAGAAAGCCCACCACTTTTTTAAGGTGGAATCGTACTGTTTTAAGGACGATTCTGTTAACGACGCCATCATTATCTCAATGGTGTTGATCGGTGTCTGTCTTCGTTCGAATCCTTCCCTGATAATTTTCCTGCCACCAGGGTAAGGTGTCGCCATAGTGGATGAGGCTCCCTGTCACACGAGGTTAACAGATTAACATTTGGTTTTAGATAAATAGGTTTTGAAACTAGCATTTTGTTGAAGAGCGGAAACCAGGGTTGTGCAGGCCACTCGGGGACGACCACGATGCCCTCCGCTCTCTCGTCTTTAATTTTCCGGAGGACCCGAAGAATAATGGCGAATGGCGGAAACGCGTAGAAACAGAGATCTTCCCACGACTTCGTGAACGCATCTACCGAAAGCGAGTCTGGGTCTTTGAACCATGAAAAATATTTTTTACACTTTGTGTTAATACGACTGGCAAACAGGTCAATCCGCGGTTTCCCAAACTTCGTAACAATTTTTCCGAACGCTTCGTTTGCCAATTCGTACTCTGTTTCCGGTTCCATCTTTCTTGACTCTGCATCAGCAACGAAATTTTCTTTCGAACTTATGTACGATGCAAATAGTACAATGTCCCGTTCTTCACACCATTGCCAGATTTCTTGGGTTATCCTGTTTAGATTGACGTACTGCACTCCGCCCATCCTATTGATGTAGGAGATAGCAGTCGTGTTGTCTATCCTGAGAAGGATGTCTATACTTCGCAAGTGTTTCACAAACCATTTTAATCCGAAAAACGCTGCTTGTAATTCGAGGCAATTAATATGCATTGAGCGTTCTGATGCATCCCATGAGCCGCGTGCTGTTTCGTCCCCGCAGACTGCTCCCCATCCCGTCAGCGATGCATCCGAATAGATTTCTAATTGAAATTCTAATGCCTTCAACGAATAACATGACCTTTGCACCTTGCATTTCCACCAAAGCAGATCTGACTTAGTGTTATCGTTCAGGGTCATGATCGCGTCATAATTTCCGTTACTTTTCTCTAGAGCTAAAAATTTTTCTCTTTCTAGAGCCTTTGTGTGAGCATATCCATATTTTATTGCTGGGCAGAACGAAACAATTGAGCCTACCGTCCGAGCAAACTCTCGTATCGTGCATTTCTTTATCGATATGAATTTTATTGCCAATTCTAATGCTTTTGCTTTTTTCTCATTCGGGAGTTCAATCGTCATTCGATTAGTATCGAATATAAAGCCTAAATACTTGCATCTCTGGACGGGATGGAGCTGGCTTTTTTCTCGATTAATTATAAATCCCATTTCCTCTAACATTATCTGAGTGTGTGAGACATTCGATACGCATTCGTTATAAGACTTTCCGAGTAACAGGAAATCATCCAGATATGCCACCGAAAGGAACCCCATTCGCCTGAGGTCTGAAATCATTGGTTTTACAATTTTTGTGAATACATAGGGCGCGCTGGAAAGGCCGAAAGGTAAGCACGAAAACTGAAAGAGCTTTGCTCCAATTTTGAATCTTAAGTATTTTCTATCCGAGTCTCTGACCGGTATAAGATAGTACGCATCTTTTAGATCGATTGAGGCCATGAACCAATTTTTGCTTAATAATCTTGCCACTGTCTTGTGGTTTTCCAGTTTGAAGTGTTGTGTTTCCACGAATTCGTTTAAGTTTTTCAGATTTAATATTAATCTATACGAGCCGTCAGGTTTTTTCCGTAAAAAGATGGTCGAGATAAATTGGTCTCGAGTCGGCTCAACCGCTTCTATAGCCCCTTTTGTCAATAATTCTGTAATTTTTGATAGAGTATGGGTTTCTTCCTCTCGCGACCATTGGGTATCCTTCGGCGGTTCTATTTGGAATGGTTTGCGCACAAAAGGTATTTTATACCCTTTTACCCACGACAAAATAGATTTGTCAGTAGTTAGCGCCTGCCATCGGGGCAAAAACGATCGCAGCCGACCGGCTGGTTTACCTACGGGAATTATGTGCGCCTCCTCCCGTGTCTCTCGTTCTGTTCCTTCTTGTACGAAGGCTTGCTGTGCTGAGAAAGTCTCGAATTCCTCTGGGATTGTTGTCGATGCCCGCCCCCCGAAGTTGGTTGACTCTTGGAGCGTTGTTGGCGAGGCGGGAACTTCGGGTTTTTTGTCTGTTTTTTCCCCTGCGGCCTTGAGTGCTTCAAATCTTTTGATGAAGTTTCGATCAATTTCGCTGCCTTGACATTTTCGGACAGATCTTTGCCGAAAAGCCATTCGTCGATATCAGTCGAGCTTAGCGTCTCTTTCATCGCAGCGTTAATGTTTGTCAAAATCAAACTTCTCCGAATCGATGATTCATCGTGATGTAAATCTGCCAGAAGTCTGCTTGAGTTTCCGAGCGCTTCAATCACTGCGAGATTTTGTGACTCTCCTTTATGTTTAATTAATGTCGATAAGGCTTTGCCCACTGCCGCAAGGCATGCGCAAATTTTTTGTTGTTTTGCGACAATCCTTTCGTCTCTTTTCCAGACAGCTTCTTGCATCGAAGCTTTCACCTCTCGGTTGAGCTTCGGAGGATCGGTTCGCGTACAATTTGAAGGAGGAGGATACTTTTTAAGAAGTTCTGTTCGCTCCTCTGCTGGGAGTCCTAGCTTGAGAATTTCTTCCCATCTAGCGACTAAGTCGCTGTGTATTGGCTCGGATAGAGTCCGTTCTTCCGCGAAACGTTTTCCTATTAAGTTCAGAATGTCCTCATCTAGCGCAGTCTCGATGGGTGTCTCAGTCTGCTTTGGTGTGCGCCGCGCATCTCTCCCAGACGATGATCTGCTGCTCCTGCTGCTGTCTCTGCAGCCGCTGTTGCTACTGCTGCCTCTGCTGCTGCTACTATTACCTATAATACCAAGTGCGAGGCGTTTTTTTTTTGTTTTGTTTTTTTTTTTTTTCATTTCTAGGTTAGAGCCTAGGCAAATTCTTGTTGGGTAATCAAGATATTTGATTTTTCTACGACAGATTAGAGTCTGTCTACTTAACCTCAACGGCTGCAAACCAAAGCCCCAAACGCGCACGGTGTAGGTTAGGGCCTACGCCGCGTCGCTTCTCCGTAGTTGCACGTATAGGTTAGAGCCTGTGTGCCAACGATGCAGGTTAGAGCCTGCGTGCGTTGTTTTTGATTCCTCCACAGGTTAGAGCCTGCGTACGTTGGTTAGAGCCTGCGTACGTTGTTTTTGATTCCTTCACAGGTTAGAGCCTGCGTTGCGTGTGCGTTAATGCACGCAAGCAAAGGAAATGAAAAGAAATTATTCATGCTTACTACGCGAGGATCGCGACGAAGCTGAATCGCTCGATGACGGTCTCGAGTATCTCGAGCGTCGGGTTTTCTTTTCTTTCTTCCGATGTCTCCTGAGTTCCTCTTCTAGATGTTTAGCTCGTTTTTTCCAACGATTCTCCTTTTCCGCTTTCCTATCCGATTTTTTGCTTCTTCTTCTTTTATTTCCCATCTTGAGCATGTGGACGCCTTGGCACCAAGACGAAGAATGATCCAGAAGGGCGGCGACACGCGCGTCGCTTGTTTGAGCTTTAAAATGGTGGACACTGGGACTGAGAGGGGGGTACTACGATCCTTGATCACGAGGAAGAGGCGCGAAATACAATGTTTATCATGCGCCAGTGAACTCTCGGGCAAAGGTACGGATGAAATGAGAAACAAAATATCGACTAGAATTAAAGAAATGAAGATTAGATATAAAAGAAAAATAAACAATGTACGTTGCTATGAGATAAAAATAAAATATAATGAGGAAATCAAATACAATGGCGAAATCAATCAGCAAATTGAAATACAAAGTAAAACGCGATATGAACGAAAGTTGAATAATAATCTTAAAATTAACTTGATAAACTTGACAAAATGAGATGCGAAGAAAATAATATTAGCAAAAATTCACGCATATTGGATCAGCGATGTGTGATGATACGAGAATGAGAAATAAACAGGGGAATGCAACCACCTCTAATAATTGAAGAAAAGAAGAAAAACCGGTAAGACAGAGAAGGACATTGAGAAATTGATTATTCGACAAGTTCATTGTGCCCTAGAAAACGATGGGAAATTTTGTAACATGCGTATAAGATGAGTAACAATGTTGAAAACTTTCCAAGTTCGAGTGAATGAGTTCATGGATTTTTCCATTGAGCTCATAAATGAATAAGATAGAGAGAAAGAGTGAGGTAGATAGGTAGATATCTTTCATAGTGCACTAAACTAACGAGAGTGACAGCGATGAGCAGCCTTGGGGCGGGGGGGGGGGGGGGGGGTGAAGAGAAAACCGTGGCGACACAGGAGTAATAAGGGGAAAAAAGGGACCTGGCGGAAAAGTAGAAGGAGGGCGAGGAAAAATAGTCGGGAGAAGAAAGAGATATATGAACTTTCTGGCAGGCTGGTTCACTCAGTCCTGATTACGTTTCCGCGTTTTGCTTCCATGAGTTTATCATAACTGAACGTGGCATCTGGAAATTCCCTGTGCCACAACCTCGATGTACTTATCCAATATATATATATATATATATATATATATATATATATATATATATATATATATACATATACATACATACATATGCATATATATACATATACATATACATATACATATACCTATATATATATATATATATATATATATATATATATATATATATATATATATATATATGCAATGCCGAGTTTCAACGGTGTAAAAAAGGAAAAGAGAAAAGGGGTTAGACACGAGAAAATAGTGGTAGCCGTGAGGGAGAGAAAGGGCCAGGGCGAAGGGCAGAACGAGTTGGAAAACGAACAAATCCAGATAGAGAGGAAGAGAGGCAGGGAGAGATTGAAAGAGAGGGGGGAGAGGGAGAGAGAGAGAGAGGGGGAGAGAGAGAGAGAGAGACTGGAAGTTTATGAATGTCGGATGAGAAACAGGGAGTGCGGTGGAATCGAGATTGGACTCCGAGTACACGAGTGAGCGAGAAAACGATGATCGAACACGGGAGCAAGCGAGACGAGAAAAATTTGATAATGCATTTGCGGGATAATAAAAAAAATCTCAAAAAGTAATAAAAAAAAATAAAAAATTGTAAAAATAAAAATTCATACAAAAATAAAATATGGTAAAAAAAAACTTTCGTAAAAATGTAACTGAAACAAAAGATAGTAAGAAAAATCACAAAACATAATTTTCATAAATGATAACCAAAAAATTTATCAAGGATGACAAAATCAACAGACCGTAAAAATGAGAAGAAAAGGCATCAAAAACTAAAAAAGAATAACTAAAATAAAAAAGAGACAATCAAAAGATGGTAAAAGAAAAATTCGTGAAAACATAACTAAAATAAAAGATGGTGAAAATGAAAATTCACAAAAAAATTCATAAAATAAAGCTCGACGAAGAGACGAAAAGAGAGAGAGGGAGAACGATATTGAGAGAGGATAATTTGTCCGCGATTCGAGGAAAACGCCGCGTGGGTGGAAACCTCGGGAGCTGCGCGGCGGGGGGGGGGGGGGGGGGTTCCTCTCACGGGAGTCTCGAGACTCCATGTACACGCGCGAGAACATATAAACGGAGGAAGGAAGCAGGAAAATCCGCGAATATATAAATTTATTATACATAGATTTAAATATGGCGACGGAATATTTTGATCCGGTCATATTCGTGTAACGTTGGCTATCAGCACGTCCGGCCGTTTCGATAACGGCCCTTAACTTTTTTTTCCCCAAAACAAATCGACAATTTTGGCTACGCAGGACGGTACCGGAAATAAACTTCATATAAATGTGCTTCCATTTATCCAATAGTGGCTTTGAAGGCATCGGGGTTTACGTAATATTGAGTGCGGGAACAATTCCAGTATAGGACGGTCCTCGATGTCAAAAGTTTCCAAAATCGATTTTTTCTACACAGACGGTGGCGCGAAAAGCGACTTCCGGCATGAAAATCTACATGCCAATCTAAATCTCGAAGCCCAATATTGTTTATTTCCGAAAAAAAAAACTTTTTTTTTTTCGAGTTTTTTTATAGCATATGTTTTTATTAATTTTTTCACTCTTGAGTATGTACTTCCCTCTTGGAAGTTCTTAAGGCCTCAGGCCACTCTAGAGGCCGAAAAAATCGGCTTTTTGAGGATTTTTTTTTGAGGACTACAAAATAAATCGACATTGCAAAATAGGGTGTTTATCATACATATCAGGGACTGTATACAATATTTTTTTTGAAGCGATCAATTTCAAAATGGCGACTGTGCAGCGTTTATCTCAAAACTGCTTTTTTTAAGTTGGCCGGAAACATGACTCGGGCAATTTTCAACGGATTCACTTGAAAAGTTGAATATATTTTGAACGATACATTGTCTATGGAAGTACTTAGGATTTGTTTTTTATATTGCATAGTTCAATTGTTATTAACAATTATCTGACGATTTTGTAGGCAAATTTTTCACTTGCCACTTTAGTATTGCGCCATCTGGCCAAAAATCGATATATCGAAAAAATCCTACGTACTGCTATAGCAATTATTATTTATAATCGAAAAAAATTCATTGGCTCGTTACAATTCAAAAATTACAGTAGCTGTTTGTCCGGCCGTGGAACCTGGAAAAACGGAGACGTCATCGCAAAAACGCTGCACAGCCGCCATTTTGAAATTAATCGCTTCAAAAAAATTATTGTACACAGCCACTGATATGTATGATAAACACCCTCTTTTGTAATCTCGAATTATGTTGTAGTTTTTCCGAAAAAAAAATTCCCAAAAAGCCTCTTTTTTCGGCCTTAGAGTGACCTAACCCCTTAAGCGTAATTGAAAGTCATTCAGACTAGTATACGTATCTTTTTTAACATCTAAACTTTAGTGACTGATCCTCTCGAACCTATTCTTTGAACTATTCATTAAAATATAACTGATCAAGTCACAAGTTAGCGTTCAGTCGGTCATTTATTTATTGCTCAACAGTGCACTTCATAACGATAACACGTGTAAAAAAAAAATCGCGAGGAAAGTACATACACTGCGACCTCTATTGTCGGGACCTCCACGGATGCAACCGCCCCCCACTACGTGCCGAACAGCGACCGCCGTAACGCATAGTCAGGGAAGCGCCTGACTATGCTCCTCCAAGCACGCTCCGCGATAAGAACGCGCTTCGAAGAGTACTGCAATCAGCTACCCCAGCTGCGCAGAGTCGGCCCGAGTCCATTAGAACCTCTATTTACGCAAGTCACGCGAAGCCGGTCCCACCGCTGCGCTGATAATAGAGGTCGCACCGTACACAAAAGAGAAATATTTTAAAAAATGCTTTTTTTTTCAAAAAGTCAAACAGATCGTACAATATACATGGAGGTTACTCGGATAGGTATTGATACGAGTCGTCTAAATTTTTCTTTTCAACGTCAGTTTTCGCGCCACTCTGTATATATATATATATATATTTATGCGAATAAAGTATCGAAAGCTTTACGAGTTTCGTAAAAGTTTCGTACGGTTCGACGCGCGAACAGCGCATTTGGTAAAAGTGCACGGAATTCCGAGGAATGAGGCTCGATGTACGAGAAAGAAGGTACGAGGTGCAGAGGGCTGGAGTACGAAGCGAAGCGGCGCTTTGGGTGGGAGTCGAGATCGATTCTATACGGAATGCCACCGCGTAAATCTACGTATCGTTACAACTCTTTTTTTTCCTCTTTCTTCTGCTTCTTATATCCTCTCGCTTATACCATTTCGACGATATAGGGCTTTATGTATGCACACACACACACACACACAGACACGTATATATATATATATATATATATATATATATATATATATATATATATATATATATATATATATATATAGTGTGTGTGTATGTATGTATGTATGTATATATATATATGTGTGTGTGTGTGTGTGTGTGTGTGTGTGTGTGTGTGTGTGTGTGTGTGTGTGTGTGTGTGTGTGTGTGTGTGTGTGTGTGTGTGTGTGTGTGTGTGTGTGTGTGTGTGTGTGTGTGTGTGTGTGTGTGTGTGTGTGTGATTGTGTGTGTGTGTGTGTGTGTGTGTGTGTGTATGTATGTATATATATATACATCTTTCCCACACTTGTCTAGGGCGCGCGGGGTTTTGACGCGCCGCGCGCCTTTACTACTTTTCCGATTCCTTCTTTCCGCTCCGAGACCTAAGAAAACCGAGACTCACACAAACTTCTTCGTCTAATCCTGCTTCTTTTCATATCGTTTTACGCTTCCACTCTTTCCATATACATATATATGCAGAGAAAGAGAGAGAGAGAGAGGTATGCGTGTGTTGAGACTCCATTTATTCCCGGCGGAAAGTGTACGATCCTTTGGCCCCGCCTGATTCTTGCAATCTACGTGCAAAGTTTTCGATACCCATGTACGTTTATTTATATATACATATGTGTGTGTAGTATATTTCCCACTTTATACATATACTGTAATATAAATTAATAATATACTATATTATAAATTTTATAATACTACGCGACTGACGAAATTTTATGAATATGTGTATGTGCATATATATTCGGGTGGCACAAATTTTAGATCTATTTTTATTTTCTCTTTTGTCACCATCCAATTGTGTTCTTTAAAGAAAACTAAAATTGTCGCGAAATCTGCGAGCGGTGAAAAAATATGAGGTCGCTGAAGCTTCCCAAAAATTCAAATTTTAATTAAAAAATCGATTTTTTTTTGGTTCACTTCTCACTCGTGAATTTTACGCTTTATTATTATATAATTTACCTCGCGAAAGCTCTAGCCGCTTAATGGATATTTAGTTCGCCAATTTTTTTTTACTCTTCTCACTCATGGATTTAACGCTTTGTAAAATTTTCAAAACAATTAATCGTTTTTCTTTAGAAACACATTTTTCAAATTTACCTCGCGCTACTAACCCAAAAATGATAATCTTCGTTCTCATAAAATAATTCTTTAAAGCTCTTGCCCGTAAACAAAATTATGGGGCCCCCGTTTTATCGGATTTGAAGTGTGAGGTAAATTTAAAAAAATCCGTTTCTAAATACAAAAGGATTAATTGTTTTGAAAATTTTACAAATTTGTTAAATTTATTAGTGAGAAGAGAAAAAAAAATCGCGACAATTCGAAATTACGAAGCTCTTGAGCGACCACTCAGTATTCATTGGCCGGCTAGAGTTTTCGCGAGCTTAATTTAAAAATTATAAAGCGCAAAATTCATGGGTGAGAAGTGAACGAAGAAGAAAAAATCGATTTTTTAATGGGAAATTGAATTTTTGGGAGGCTTGAGCGACCTCATGATATTTTTTGACCGCTCGCAGCTTTTGCGACAATTTTTGTTCTCTAAACTAGATAATTGGATGGTGAGAAAAACAGAAAAAAATAGAGCTCAAATTTGTGCCGGCCTAATACAAATAAATTTATGAAATATATAAATTTTGAAGCACAGAAACTAGTGGATGTGCGATCGAGCTTCGGCTCCGGCGGCACTTCGAGTTAAGGAGCGTTCTGCTACTCGGAGTGGTGACTGCCTCAGGCTAGATTAGCGGAGTGCGAAGTATTGGAAACGTTAATACGTACAAACCCACAAGGGTATACGTCGAGGGTGATGAAAAAAAAAAATAACAAAAACGTTATGTGTATAAAAGGTAAATTGAACAAATTTTGGAGCAAATGCTACACCAATCACTAGTAACAGTGGTGATTAAAAAATAAAAAGTTCGCTCCGCTGAAATCCAAAGTACGTCATAAATTTTTATTTACAGACCGAGAAACTCGACTCGAAGATTCGCAAGAGATTTTCTTTTAAGCACGGAATAACGCTAGCGAGCGTTGCTAAATAACTGATAAAAAAGACTCATGTGATTCTTAAGTAACGAAAAGACAGTTTGATTTTTTATTATATATGTATGATAAGATATCATACATATATCATATACTGTAGCATTGAGAGTATTTAAAGGAAGAGAGAGAGAGAGAGAGAGAGAGAGAGAGAGAAATTCGGTGGTCAGTTAACGTGAAGACTGTTGATTTCTTATTACCCACACACACAAACAGGTAAATAATAAAAAAATCGAATTGATCTCCTCCTTACTTCCAGATACAAATATACCAAAAAAAAATTCAAGTATTTTACTCTTTTTGGAATTATTTTAATATTTTTATATGCAATATAAATGCATACACACGAATGTCTAATGAGAAAGAATTACAATTAAAAAGAAAACGATAAATTAATTATTCTGATTAATAATTAATTATTGAAGGCAATTTAATTGCAGAAAGAAAAGTTAAGACGACAACTTCAAAAGAATGGAAAATTCATATACATGCATACGAATTTTTTATTGTTTCCTCTATATATACAACAATAATAAAATTCATACAAACGGAGTAAGATACCCAATAGCCGAGAGGCAAAACCGTATTGCAGCTCGTGGCCCGAGGGGTGTGGGGCCATGCAATCGGAGCAACCAAGAATTCGGTCTAAATCTTACCGGGAGCTAGGATTTTCCCCCGTGACGAGGGAACTTAATTACCGGCGTCCGAGAGAACTGGTATTGAAAGAGGCTACGCTTGATTCACTGTCGAACCTGAATGCCGCAGTACCGCGTCCTTCGAATAGTTTACACACACACACACACGCACACACACACACACACACACACACACACACACACACACACACACATACACAAGCATACACGCACATACACACACAATCGTACACACACACACACACACACACACACACACACACACACACACACACACACACACACACACACACACACACACACACACACACACACACAAGCATACACACACACACACACACACACAAGCATACACGCGCGCACACACACACACACACGCACACACACACACACACACACACACACACGCACACAAGCATACACGCGCGCACACACACACACACACGCACACAGACACACACACACACACGCACACAAGCATACACGCACATACACATACACAATCGCGCACACACACACACACACACACACACACACACACACACACACACACACACACACACACACACACACACACACACACACAGGAGTGCCTTGTGGTTGTAGCGGAGCTAGTAACGTGGCCACGTCCCCCAGCGATTAACTTTGCACCCGACGTGTAGACAAGACTTAATTAATTACGAAAGTTCAATCGAGCCCGCCTCGACGTTCCGACGCCTCGGTTTCTCGCTCAATCTCGGCCCTGCCCACCCCTCTCTCGCCTCTCTTGGCGCACTTCCCTTTCGGTATTTGCCCCGTGTAATACAGTATTCAATCCGCCACTCGCGCAGTTCGCGAATTTTGCGCATATCGGGCATTCAAAGTTTCCTATGTACGTCAATCGCGGTGAATCGAACGAACTGTAATCCATTACAGGTTTACGTGTACACGGGTGATGAAGGATAATGAAGGCATTCGTGCTCGAGGATCTTCATGCCTTGATGATCGTGCGTGAATATATCTTTAAGCATTTTTCAATCGGAGCTTCTTTTAGTTTTGTAACTAAGCTGCATATGCCTTCGGAGTCCACAAAAATAAGTCAATTTTCAATATTTTTTTTGTGGTGAGAGTATCGGGATGACGAGGTCGGGATTTCACAGATAATTATTACATAGTCTTGCGGTGGTTGAGTAATTTTTTCATTGAAAAATGTTGATTAACAACGAGGTTTTTTATTGGTTAAAGAAAATTCAATATCTCGAAAACTATTGCGAGTAGCGAAAAATTCCTTAAGGCGTTGTCTTAAAATATTTAAAAAAATAGTTTTGTGCAAAATTTCAGCCCGATCGATGGGGAATGGATTTTAGTACACTAATAAAAAATTTGTATGACCAGATACTGTTTTGAAATTTCGAAAATTGCGAAATTGCCAAGCTGTGAAAAAAAGTTCGATTTTCGACTACAAAAAAAAAAACTTTAATAATTTGTTATCACCAAATAGATAAACGTACGAGAAAAATTATCGGGTCATACGATAGAAAATGTTCTGAACTATGCTCCCTCCGAATTCGAAGTGAATCGGACGAATAGACTTTGAGCCACGACGAGAAAAACGCAACAGAAAAAGAGTAAACGTGGACCCTCCACAAAAATCGTCCCAACGCGGTAAATTGTCGAAGTCCTTGAAAAATCTTTGCTCCAAATTAAAACTAAGACCCCAGGCTATAAACCCCCCCCCCCCCTCCCGTCATACTTTCAAAGTTTAAAGTTCCCCCCTACTCTTCAATATGAACTCTACGCGAACAATTTTTCCATTGCTTAACGGCGGGGTAACGTTAATTCGGCGAAAAAAAGGCATGTTTTTAAGATTTTTTTTTGACGTAACGAATAGTGTTCGTTTATTGAAAAATTTACATATAATAAAGTAACATTTGAACAACATTCTCCTAAATTTGCATTGCAAAATATTCAAAATTGAGCGAGTGAAAATTAAACCCCGGAGGCGCCTCGAAAAAAAGTTCGGTTCGCGGTGTGCACCATAACTCGCAACAGAATCATTTGAAACAAAAAAATCAAAATGCATTTGTTAAAGGAGATGTTTCTCGAGGTAATGACGGGAGGATTTTTTTCTTTCGATTTTTCGATTTTTCGTAGCACTTGGGAGCCAAAAACCCGATTTTCGCAAAAAAAATCGGCTAATTTGTTGTTGAAAAATTAGTAATTGTTAAAAAAAAAAACAAAAAAGCTCTCGACAATACTTGGTGAATTATGTGAAGAAGTACTGTGCAAAATTTCAAAGCGATTGGTCCAGTAAATTTTGAGTTATCGTGCACACGGACTTCAAATATGACAAGTCTCAGAAAAACGGTTTGAAAAAAGCAGAAGAGAAGAGAACGGCATGGAGCAATAGACGCTCAAATACTCATAACTTCGTCAATTTTACTCCGATCGACTTGACATTTTAACACAATATTCTTGATATATTATGCATACATTAAAATTTTTTTTTTAAATGAAAAAAAAATTTAAATACTTTACCCCGCCCTTAAAAATGACAGCCCCTTACAGTATCATTACCCATAGACACGTACAAACACCCAAAGTGAAAAGTGGACAATCAAATGCCGTCCTCGGCCAGATCACAAAATTGAAAGAGAAATAAAATCAAATGAGTTTTCAGAATTTCATCTAGCTGAAATTTTGTGGTCTCTGTTCGCACAATAGACGACGAAATAGAAATCTTACGTTATAGCACGTGGAGGCTGTCCTCATCGTTGCGTTATTGCCTCTTGCCCAGAAGGCGTGACTCGCGCTCGCGTCAGCGACTTCTCGAGCGTCCTCACTCCCAGACGCAACAAGATCATATTCGCGTCATCCGCCTTAGCGGAGAAAAAACAGCGATATATATATATATATATATATATATGACAGAGATATATATATATGAGATATGATGATATATATATATATATATATATATATATATATATATATATATATATATATACATACATGTATATATATATACGTGTATATATATATATATATATATATATATATATATATATATATATATATATATATATATATATATACATATACACACACACACACTCACATATATATATATATATATATATATACACATACGTATATATGTATATATAGTTTAAAGTCTCTCGGGTGGTTGCACGAAACGTGTGCGTGTGTGCTCGCGAGTCACAGCAGAGACACAAAGGCAACTTCGGGGGTTCCCCCGAGCGTCTGGCTTTGGGCCAGCAAAAGTCTTTGGCCGCCCAACGAGAAAGCGCCCCGTGAGATTATAAACACCGGCGGTTGGATCTCTTCCTTGCATTTTGTTCCATACATGCACGTATGTACTCATTCACTGTTATATACAGGGTGACAATTTTAAGTTGTTAATGTTTTTTTTTCTAAGTGTCTTGGGCGGAGATTTTGCGACTGATTGTAAAAAAAAATACAATTTCACATGGTTTCCAAAATCCTTTTTGAAGAAAATGATTGCGGATTTGAGTGACGAGGTGCAGGAAAAATTGAGCAGTCGAGAAAAAAATGTTAATTTCTTTTTCAGCAGAGCGGAATGAAGATAATTTAATTCTTAATATGAATCACTGGTGGGAGTTTTTTTTTGTGTTTCGGGTTATCTAGAAAAAAAAATGCCAAAGATGCATTTTAAAGTGAATAAATGGAATTTAATGCCATTTGGAAAAAGTTTTTTTTTTTCGGAGTGTTTCGTATTCGGATTTTGATAATCTTCGTTCGCTGAAGTGAAAATGGAATTTTGATGTTTTTTTTCAGAGTGTTTCATTTTTTTTGGAATGTATTGCTCGTCACAAAAATACGATATTACTTTTGTCGAAGAGGATTTGAAAAACCATTGATTATAATATTTTTCTCGGTCGCGAAATCTTTGCGCCAGACTAGCGAAAAAACCTGGCCACTTTATAATTTTCACCCTGTATAAATATAAATATACATATATATGGAGGAGCCAGTCCGTGCCAACTCGACTCTCGTCTGGTCCTCTTCAATTTCATAATTTTTCCACATCGTTTCTCAACTGCGCTCACATCTTTTTCCCCTAATCGTCGTGGAGTCATAATTTGCGCACGTCTATTCGAAATAGATGAGACAGAGAGCGAGGAGAAGAAATAAAATGGCGCGGAGATTGCCAAAAATGTGGGTACAGTAATAAAAAAATACTAAAAGCAAAATTGATTCAAATTCGACGAGTTATTGGTTATTCAACCTTACGATTAGGTGACACCCCTACTGATCCAAAATCATTCTAGATTTTTTGAAAATCACTACACCACTATATTTTTATTCCATTTGGTTTATCAATTATCCAATATCTCCATACAATATTAATACCACAAAACATTCGTTTAATTCCTGCCGTAAAAAAAAATCGCGACCATCACACTCCTCCATTGTTTCCATTAAGGGTCCTCTTAAAAAATCAGTATGAAAAAAAGTTTAATAATATCAAAATTTATAATAAAATATCCCAAAAGTATCGTAGACATTTCACTGCTCCAAAAAAAAATCGTGACCATCACACTCCTCCGGCGTTTCAGTTCTGCCTCGCCCTCCCCTACCCTTCGCAAGGCTAAGTTCCATGACTTCGCAAGGCTAACAAGTAAAAGTTGCGAGGTCGATCTCTCCGATTTCGATGAACTTTGGCATGCTTGTAGAATGGGTAAAAATAGGCGACACGAACTTTTTTTATATTTGCGAAATCTGATTTTCAAGGGTTGAAACGCACCCTCGAAAATTGGCCGACGTTTTTCGTTCTTCGTCGATAATGTTTTAACGGTACGAGATATGAAGAATTTTTTTACGATACGAGATATGAAGAATTGTTTAACGGTACGAGATATGAAGAATTTTTTAACGGTACGAGATATGAAGAATTTTACGGCGTGTAACTAGAAGAATACGAGATATGAAGAACATTGCAAGAATGTTTTTTTTTTCGTGTATTATACATTGTAGAACAGAACGATAACGTTATCGATGAAAAACGAAAAACACCCTTATTTTCGAGGGTGCGTTTCAACCCTTAAAAATCGGGTTCCGCAGAATTAAAAAAATACTCATCGCCTATTTTCACCCATTCTACAAGCATGTCAAATTTCATTGAGATCGGAGAGATCGACCTCGCAACCTTTCCTTCCAAGTAGACCCGTGCAAGGAAGAGCCCGAATTTTTTTAGAGCCAGTCTACTTTGGAGCCACGAAAAAAGGCTATTTTCGCGATTTTTTTTAGGATTTCATAAAAGATATCAATATAAAAGTTGTCGGGCTTGATAAATAAAGTCTTCAAGACTTTATATACATGAAAAAAAAAATTTATTCATTTTTATTCATTTTTAAGTTTAACGTAACGCTACATCGTAACGTAACGTAACGTAACGTAACGTAACGCCTCAAAAATAGGTGGGCAAGGTAGCTCCATCACAACTCGGCAACGGCTTGTCTGAAACAAACAAATCAAATTCCATTAGATTCAGTATAATACCAGCTACAAAATGATCCTCGGATATAAAGTTTTATCAAAAAATAAAAAAAATGGCAGATGAAAAACATGAAAGTAAAAAAACGCGTTTTTTCGCAAAAAAAAGAGTAAAAATAAAAATGTTAAAACCGTCGAGGTTCATCTTGTTGCGAATTATGTTTACAATATGTGGTTCAAATTTCAAGAGAATCGGTTTTTATTAGTTTTAGAGATACGATGGAGCTAGATTTTGAAAGCGTTGTTTCGAGAAAAACTCGTTTGAAGTTTATATTATGAAAAACTCTTAGCTAAACTCAATCGGCAATTCCTGCACCGTACAAAATCCCTTCTGATTGTTCATCATCGTCGATTTCTTCAAGTCTTGCTTGCTTTCGATTTTTTGAAATTTTCAAAGTGAACTGGCTCGTAAAGTATCGTAACGTAACGTAACGTAACGTAACGTAATGTAACGTTTAACGTAACGTAACGTAACGTAACGTTTAACGTAACGCCTCAAAAATAGGTGGGCAAGGTAGCTCCATCACAACTCGGCAACGGCTTGTCTGAAACAAACAAATCAAATTCCATTAGATTCAGTATGACACCAGCTACAAAATGACCCTCAGATATAAAGTTTTATAGAAAATAAAAAAATGGCAGATGAAAAACAAGAAAGTAAAAAAACGCGTTTTTTCGCCAAAAAAAAGAGTAAGAATCAAAATTTTAAAACCATCGAGGTTCATCTTGTTGCGAATTATATTTACAATATGTGGTTCAAATTTCAAGAGAATCGGTTTTATTAATTTTAGAGATACGATGGAGCTAGATTTTGAAAGCGTTGTTTCGAGAAAAACGTGTTTGAATTTTATACTATGAAAAACTCTTACCTAAAGTCAATCGGCAATTCCTGCACCGTACAAAATCCCTTCTGATTGTTCATCATCGTCGATTTCTTCAAGTCTCGCTTGCTTTCGATTTTTTGAAATTTTCAAAGTGAACTGGCCCCTTAACAGACATTTCTCCCCCATGAATTCTTTAGCTTTAGACTTTGTAAGGTTTTATCCCAAAAAAAGCCTCTCTTTACCGAGAAAACTGTTCATATTGAGAGGTTACGTTGACGCTGCGCATGCGCAAATTTCTGCAGTTCTCGCGGTCCAAAATGGCCGATCTTCCATTCGCATCCGTCGGTGGTCGATACTGGAAATCGTGGCGCGATTCAGTCTACCGCATTTGGTACTTCGGATGATCTACCGCGCAGGATGCGTCCACTTTGGTGGCTGTTTGGCCGCGTGTCCGTAAAGCGTCAGGAGGAGCGGAGAACACCCGACTGCCGATTATTCATGACCACCCGCAACGCCGAAACGAATATTTCCCGTGATAAATAGTTGCCGCTCCTCTCGCTCCTCCCTACCGAGGCGAACGGGATGAAGGTCCATAATGCGATACGCGGTAGCCGAGGCGGGCCAAGAGATCTCGGTCACGCGATCAATTTCGATTCTCTTTCTTGGCCGAATTCTTCGGGAATAACGTCCGTGGGCGTCGCCATTGTACGTGAACGAGTTAACCGTGTGCGCGCTTTTTTACGAGTATAATCGTCCATCCGAATGGTACATGGTGGCTGCCTACCAGTCGGACGCGAAGAATTATTGGACGGGAGCTTCTCAGGATTGAAGTTTCGGAGATTCTGTCCTGAAGAAGAGGTCCTGCTGAAAGCAAATGGGCGGCCATGTTGGTTGATGAGAACTGCAGAAATTCACGGCTCCTGCTTCGGGCATGCGCAGAGTCAACATAACCTTACAACGAGAACAGATTTGTCGTAGAGGGTTGAGGTTGTTTTTTTTCTAGCTTCACGGAGTAAGGCCACAGTAGAATTTTCAAAAAATCGATTTTTTTTCGCTAAAGGGTGCTTTATCATCATAAGAATAAGTTACTATTCGATTTATAGCAAGACCAATTTTTTTTTTCACCAACTTTGAGCGTATAACGTAAGCCCACCTCTGGCACCCCACATGAAAATAAAATATATAAAAAATACATCGAAAAATATATAAAACATGTATTAAATATAATTGGTTCCAAAAGTTGGATATGTCAATTATATTGTTGGGTAAGAGTAAAACCTATGCGATATATCAATATAAATCCATCTTAAATATATCAAACATACAAACTGAATGTATGTTTTATATATTTTGAATATGGTTCGTTAAGGCGTTACCCCCACTTGTAGCGCAAAAAAAGGCCTTTTTCATGAATTTTTCTAAAGAAAACTACAAAACTTTTTTAATCGATCAATATACCCTCTTAAAGGACAAATCTTGAAGAACTTTCAGTAATTTTTTTATTGAAAAATATTACATTGTTTAGTGGCAAATGGCCGTCAATGAAATAATGTTTTTATATACACGGTTTGCGGTGACCAACATTGCGGCGAAGTGGATCATCTGAAAAAAAAATGCGGATGGATTTAGTCAAATATAAGTATAAACTAGTCTTTAATCGAAGGATTTTAAAAAATATTCATTTTTCACAAAATGGCGGACAGTCAAAGTTAATGGTTCGATTTTAACGAAAAAAACGGGCCTTTTTTGGCTATAAAACGGCCATTTTCTTCGAAAAAAAAAAAATCGAACGATTAAAGACTACATTTTTATGTATTAAATAAGCCTGCAAAATTTCAAGAAGATCGGTTCATTAGTGTTCGAGTAATCTTGGTCACCGACTTCAGAAATGCCATTTTGAGAAAAACGCGTTCAAAGTTTCAATTTCCGGTCGTTTACACAACGGATTCTTCTCTTTCAACGCTCATATCTCAGTCAATTTTGTTCGGATCGACTTGAAATTTTCAGGACATATTCTCAGATACTTATACTTCAAAAAAATGCAATAAAAAAAATCGATTTTTTCAAAATGGCAAGTGGGGGTAACCCCTTAAGGGAGACTTTGTCCTTGGAGTGCCATATTTCCGGTGTTTACATTTTATTTTTTTTTAAAGGAAACGAGTAAAGCTTTTTGAGTGCGGTTTTTTTCTTGCTTTTATTCATGATATACAGAGCGTTAAAACATTTTTTTTTAAAACCAAAATGGCGGCCGTTGCAGCTCCGCGAAAACAGGTCCTCAAATCGCGGGAGGTAAACGGCTGACATCACTGCCCCCTCTTTGTTGATCTGAAACACAAATTCAAAGCATATTATCAATCTGTGACCCTTTGATCATGGAATGACGGATGGGTTTTTCGTTTAGTACAAATTTCGGAAAATGGCGGCAATTTAAAAAAAATCGAATTTTCGCGTTTTTTCGCATAAAAAGATAAATAATAAATGCAAAAATGTATCTATCAAAAAAAACGATCCGTCATTCCGTGAAGACATATTTTCTGAGTATGCTCTCCAAATTTCAGGTCGATATGTTAATTACAGCGGTCAGGAGAATGTCAGCCATTTTTAAAAACGTATTTTCGAGAAAAACGCGTTTAAAGTTTTGTAATGTGTTTACACAAATGTGTTTATAATTACCGCCAATCGGCAATGCCTGGTCCATAGAGTCATCTCTCCTCTTCTTCTAGCTGCTCATGTTGAGCCGCTAACATCGACCGCTAAATTTCAAGGACAAAGTCTCCGTTAAGCAACTTGATTAACAGATGACGTTGCGAATGAAAAACATGTTCAAGTCGGTATCTCGCGATGACCTAGCCGCACTAGCCGGCATAAATGATCGGACAAAAAAATTGAAGGTTATGTAATTCTATTCGATTATCGCTCTCTATGCGAACACAGTTAAGTAATTGATCCGATAATGTTAGTTACTCTTCTTAATCCGCACATTTTTCAATAAACTAACATTGTGTCTTGTACGATATGCAGACGATACGAAAGTTCAACAATTTAACAAGTAGAACTAGCTCAGTGGACAACGTCCCAGCTCATCACTCAGAGGTCCCGGGTTCGAAACCACCTTTACAGCGTGTGAGCGTCTGATATAATTTCAATTTTCAACCATTAATATATATGAAGCGCAAACACCATAATCGTAATTAATGACAACGAAAAATATCGTAAAAGGGTGCAATGATGTAAATAACGTCATAACAATTTTTTAAAGAATATTTCAAGTTTAGTTTAAATATATTTCAAGTATATCTTAAATACACGTTGAATATATTTTAATAATATTTGAAATGTAGTATGAAAATATTTCAAGTATATTTTAAACGAAGTATGAACATATATCGTGTATATTTTCGATGTAGTTTAAATACATTTAAAGTATATTTCAATTATAATTCGAATACATTTGAAATACATTTGTAGTGTACTTTGGGGGTAATTTGAGTACACGGTAAGTATATTTTCAATATAGTTTCAATATACGTAACCGCCTATCCAATATATATTTTTTATATACATTCTAAAGATATATTTTGGCCCAAAAGTTTGATATCGCGAATATATTTTCAATGCATTTCCCGTATATATTGCATATATCTAATCTGTATCTAAGATGGATAATATATGTCTGAAATATATTTTACATCCATTTTTAATATATCGAAAAATATATTTTTACATATATTTTATTTCCGTGTGGGACGGCCATGGAGTACCTAAAACTTAAAACGCGTTTTTCTCGAAACAGCTTTTTTCAAATTGGGGTGACAAATAACTTCAACAATTTTCCCTCGATTTACTTCAAATTTCAAAGTTATATTCCTAATTGCATTTCGCAGAGAAGTACGTACGGAATTTCCGATTAATCGAAAACTTTTCATTTTACGAGCAGTTTTATACGAAATTTTTCACTGAAAATTTATTCAAATACCTACAACTTTTGAATGAAACATTTTTTTTTAATTCGGTACGTACTTATCCAGTTATTCTAATGTAGATTGACGAGAATTTTTGTTTTTTGGTTCTAGGTAAAAAATTGTGGATACTAAATGTCAGGCCGCGGAGCGTCTAAAAAAACGATAACACAAGAAAATATTAGTAGTCGGCCATTTTGTACATCGAAAAAAAATATATATATTTTCTAACAGCTTGATATTCATATTAAATGGATGTGTAATTAATTTTATGAGTGAATCACTTTTTCATGCGAAAAAAATGGTTAGATTCGCACATGATGATATACCCGTTACTGTGGCCTAACCCCTTAAGCTGTGGGAAATTCGAAGACGCGGAGATAGGCGGATTTATTTTGGTGGAAGTATTATTCTACTGTGAGAAATCTCTGTTCGAAAATTTGTACTGCCTCTCCGCAAGGGAACGTCACGTGGTACGGGGACTGCTTAGCCTTTACGGCAGGGGGACCTGGATTTCGAACGCCATGAGAGTGTGATAATTGCAATTTTTTCCTTGACAGTCGTCAAATGTTTTCGAAATGTTTAGGATATTTTATTACACATTTCGATATTGTGAACCTATTTTCTTTTGAACATTGTTTTTTTTTACGGAATATTTTAAAATGTTTAAGGGGGGAAATCACAGTAGCACACAAAAAATAGGCATATTTTCGGGAATTAATTTTGGCTGAATAAAAGTATCAATCGAAAATCTGTAAAGTAGGTTTTATAGCAATACTAAAAAAGTACAAAATGTAATTTTTTCAATAAAAAATATTTAAAAATGGCGGCTGCGCAGCATATGCCCCAAGGCGCCTTTTTTTGAGCTCGCCGAAGACATAACTCGAGCAAATTTTTACCGATCGACTTGAAATTTTGACAGTAGCTTCGAAACATCTTTCTCCACGGAGCTACGTAGCATTTTTTCGATATATTGATTTTTTGCAAAATGGTGCATGTTTGAAAATAAAGTTAAATTTTTAACAAAAAAAAGTCATAAAATCGTCGATAAAAGAAAGTAAGCCATATAAAATAAAAAATCCTACGTAGCTCCGTGGAGAAAAATGTTTCGAAGCTACTGTCAAAATTTCAAGTCGATCGGTAAAAATTTGCTCGAGTTATGTCTTCGGCGAGCTCAAAAAAAAGGCGCCTTGGGGCATATGCTGCGCAGCCGCCATTTTAAAATATTTTTTATTGAAAAAATTACATTTTGTACTTTTTTAGTATTGCTATAAAACCTACTTTACAGATTTTCGATTGATACTCTTATTCAGCCAAAATTAATTCCCGAAAATATGCCTATTTTTTGTGTGCTACTGTGATTTCCCCCCTTAAAACGCCCCGACGTAAATTTTTAAAATTGAATTTTTAAATTTAAAATAAAACGCGGCGTAAATTGCAGCGTAATTTTTTATCGAAACGAAAAAATGGATTTTTTTTCTATGAACGAAGAAAATGCTTGTAATTTTTCTTCGAGACAAAAAAAAAGAATTTTCTAGTTTTTATGCATTTACTCGGCATGTGAGCCTGAAGAATTTTCAAAATATCATAAATCGGCCTTCAACCGATACGAGTCTTCAAAAAAAGTTCAAATGTTCGCAAAAAAAATGTCACCTTGGTTCTTCGAAAAATCGTTTAATTTTTTGTCAATCCCTGAGGTTCACGCGGAAGAGAATCGGAGAACAAATTTTGGACCACGACGTTAGGTCGAATCGAATTTTCTGTATCCTGTACGCCAATTCACAAAATACGAGAGCCCTAGGTTTTTCTTCCAATTGAGATGTTAAAGATAAACGACAAACTCTAGAGGTAACGATGTCTCCAGTTTAACGGGATCCTCTCTGGAAGCCCAATTTGAAGTGTCAGGATGATGCATTCTTTTTTCTAGTAACACATTGGTCGGAATTAATTATTATTTTTTAATCAATAAAAAAAAATATATACCCAACTGGCTATGGATTCACGATCCACTTTTCGAAATTTCGAAAAATACGAAAAATGACCAATCATCCAATTTAAAAAATGCGATCGTGAACCAAAAATGACTACTGTTGAACGCTAACGTTGCAAATTCAAGTCAATAGTGTGAAAGTTACTCAATATATCAATCCCGCCGTGTCAAGATATGTAGTTTCGAGATAATCACGTTCAAACTTAAGGGATCGCGGCAAACCCGACGCACACTGTTCCACTAAAACAGCTATAAGCTCGTCAATTTTTAGAATCTCGGTGTCCGTTGGTCTTAAAATATTCTTGAAAGTTCACACTATAAAAATATGCAAAAAAATGATTTTTTGAAATTTCCAGCGACACCCCCAAATTACGATTCGGAGCTCTCGCAATGGCCTCTATCTTTCTCTCCCGCGATTCGAAAGTCTGAGGATTCAACGCAAATTTTTCATGTGCACGCTTCCTTTATTACCCGGGTATGACTTCATTTTGCACGCCTATTCATCCGCTACAAAAGTCGACGGATCTTTGTCGGACACCCGCAATCCGTTTCACTCCATTCGCCGCGGCTTGAGCTCCTTTTTATGCTCCGCTGGAGCTTATGTACACCCTCGTAATAATTCAACCCTTTGCGCTTGGACCCCTCTCTCTTTCCATTCTTTCGTTGCTCGTTTACTCCAAAGTCCTTAAGGTTAACCCAAAGACATATTCACGAAATGAATATATATATATGTGTGTGTGTGTGTGTGTGTGTGTGTGTGTGTGTGTGTGTGTGTGTGTGTGTGTGTGTGTGTGTGTGTGTGTGTGTGTGTGTGTATATATATATATAGTACAAGTAACGTACTTCAGCTCGTTGACGATGTCTCCTACTATTTATCCAATTAAACCAGACGTGCCTTGATTCGCCCTTTTCCTCGTCTCGAGACGTGTACCCAGTAAGAGCTATGGCTCACATCGACCTCCCTGCACTCTCGTCGCAAATATACTGCTTGCAACCTCGTTTCCACACAAATATATGCGGGAAGGTGATTTTGAAGACATTCGAGTTCGAGGACCGTCTTCATGGCATAATGTCCCTATACTCCACGTTATGTAAACCTCAATGTCTTCAAAATCACCTTTAAATGGATGTGAGAATATCTGTAAGCAAGAGTAATTTCAAGGACTGTACTGAAAACAGCCAGATAGTCAATATTATATGGCTACGAAGCAAAATGTCCTTCCCTATATATATATATATATATATAAAATCGCGAAAATGATCCTGAGAGGAGGGATCTTAGAAATGGATTAGAGGGCGAGCGTGAGGCTAGGAGTAGGGCGACAAAATTGAGACTATAGGGACCAATTACATTTCATTCAATTGAAAATTCTTGGGAAATAATTTTCATAATTTTTTCCTCATGGGAATATTGGGAAAACGAGGTCGGGATCTTACACATAATTAACATATAGTGTTGCCAAGTTTGAGTTTTTTAAATTAAAAATATTGATAAACAATGAAGTTATTATTATTACAACAATGTACCGCCGTTGCGGTTCACCTGAAATGTAATATAAAAAAATGTCCTTTTAGTATAATAACGAAACTTTCGTATGACCGGTTACTTGTTTGAACTTTTAAATTACGAGAATGGCAAGCTGTTTATTATAAAGTTCAAAAATTACGACGAGGACAATAATAATAGTGACAAATGAGGAGTGAATTTCGTTGCCTCCCAACGAGGCAAACCAGATCATCATGGAGTAAGTTTGGCGAAACGCTATACAGCGTATGCACAGCAATGAAAATGCATCAGACATTGCGAGCTCGTCACGATGCACATTTGCTTCGGAGCGAACGAGAACGCGATCTTGTTCTCGTATAGCGAGTACTTTAATTTCCTAGCGAATTTGCCAAGGCCCGTATATACGCTTGGACTTTTTTTTTGAAACTTTGTTACGAAAGTTCGAATAATTGCGATACTAGATGTAATTTGATTAAAAAGCTTTGACCTCGTAATTGTAATTAGAGATGTGCTCTGTGCTTCGAATTAACCGGATCTGAATTTTACTGAGTAGCGAAACTCACGGGGTTGGATCGATGCACGTCGTTTTGTTTTTCTCGTTGGGTTTCGGGTACTTCTGTCCGGTTGAAAAAATTACGTTCGTGTTTCGGGTGCAGGTAATGGATCGAATGAGTTTCGTCGCATTTGCTCTTTTCGAATAAAAACAAAAAATCACGATAGTCGGCAGGTGTGCGGATATATATATATATATATATATATATATATATAGATTTATATTCGACGGAAAAATCGCAAACTCGCTATGTTTGTTGAATATTGCAACTTTGGCGAGGTGTTTGCACTGCTGTATCCATACCAACGAGGCCTCATCGTTGCAGCCCGAAATAATGCATGAGGCAACATGCGCCGAATCGGCCACCCCGTTATTCTCCACGGTGCCCAAAAATTCTCCTGATTTTTCACACACTTTCTCCATCTACGTGCGAGGTATACCATTTTTTTCAAATTTTTGCATTTAACTTTTTGGCTTAAAAAAAATACTAAATGATAGAGAAGTTTATTCGACTTTTGTCGAACTTCAAATTTTCATCAATGCTTCGGTGCTATACGGTGGAATGAAAAATTCTGTCGATTTTTCACAGGCCAACTCTATATGTGAGCAACGTGTGGAATTTTTTCCAAATTTTTACATCGACCATTTTGGCCGCGGAAAAATCTAAAATGTAGAGAAATTTATTCGACTTCTGTCGTACTTAACATTTCTATCCATACTTCGATCGATACCATGGCGCTGTTCGGTGGGGTTAAAAATTCTATAATTTTTTTTATGTCATGCTCTGTGTATGTGCAACGTGTGATTTTTTTTCAATTTTTTGCGTCGGCTATTTTGGCCCAGAAAAATTCTAGGAAATTAAACGAAATTATTCAAGGTTTTTGCACTCCAATATTTATCAAAAGAACAGCACTTTGCATGCCGACAAAAAAAAATCGCAATTTTTTAAAAAGTTTCTTTGCATCTGTACGGCTTAACTTTTTGAAAACGTTTGCATCGATTATTTTGTTCGATAAACCGAGTTCTGAAGACCAGGTACATTTATTTTTCCTAAAAACTTGACCGCTCTTTGGCTGGATAGTAAAGGCCTCCAATTTTTCACAAGCTTACTCTATCTAAGCGATACATTTTTATTTTTTCTCGAATTTTTGCATGCACATTTTTTTAGAAGAAAAATCATAAAACCTCACCCATATTTGTTCCATTTTTATCGCACTTTAATTTTTCTGAAAATTTGACCGCGCCCTTTCCCAAAGGAATAGCTACAATTATCATTATCGAATTCCTTCGGAACAAAATTTTCTTCGTAAAATGACGATGCATAGTCGTAATACTTGTGTGCTGCACGACTTGCCATCCGAACTCGACGAATTACGTGCAGAGCCCCGCTCCTTCTTGCTCAAATACATTTTTTGCTCGTGCCGAATGTACAGTGTATCCTTGATATTTTGCTTATTTATTCATGTATCCTTCGGATCCTTTCGGTACCGCGTTCAAATATTTCTTCTCGAGACACAATCGCGTTTTGTGTATTTCTTGCGGTTTCTTTTCTTTCCTTTATTTCCTCTGTCGTTTCGCATCTTTCTCTTTGCTCTCTTTCTCCTCTCAGATGCAGAATAACCGTATGTACCGAGTACGTATAACTATCCTCGTCCTCTCCCGTTCTCTCCCTATCTCTTACTCGCTCGGTCTGTTACACACCCCACCGAGCTGCAGCTCCGTTCGCGACCATATATTTTCCTGCCCGCCAAACTCTTCGTTGTGTTTGCTCTTCTGTCCCGAAATTCCACGTCAAGTCTATATGCAAAAATATACAGGGTAGCCCGGAAGCTACAGCGAATATTGGCCGAGTCGATAGATCTTGAAATTCTGAAGAGAAAAGTCCTCATCGGTCTTTCTCTCCGACGCACCGTTAGCCCACTATTAATCAATTGGTGGATAACCAATCCAGTGCCGCGGCGAGGCACAACGCACTGAATGGGCGGGGCGAGCATCCCTCCCAATCGCACCGAATTGGCTTGGGCGCATCGACGAGTGGAGTGACGCGCCGGATTGGCCATCATCTATCAACTAATATCTCTCCAACGGTTAATCGGAGAAAAAAATGGCCCGGGACTAGTCTCTTCAGAATTTGACGATCTTTCACTTTCTTTTGCCATTATGCGCAAAAATACAAGGTTGACTTTTTACATACCCTGTATATGTATAAATATTTATATATGTATATTCGGTTGAGGAACAGCAAACATGTCAATTTTTTTTCACTCTTGTTGTCTCTCCTCGCCCTTTTTCGTTTCTTTATGCGTTACTTTTTCTGACCGAGCACTCTTTTTCGTTTTGCCGTGGAGTTGGAATTTCCGTGATTCGATAACTACAAACCTCCTCAAGGTGCGGTCTCAGGCAAAGTTTTGCTTGAAATCGCAAAGCTCGAAGCTCGAAATAATTACGACGAAAAAAGGTTATCGACAGCTATCATAACGATCCACAGTATTTTTCTTTTCCAAACGCAATAAACTTGCCTAACCATCGTTAACGCGAGTAGGGAATTTCTTACCGTCGCCATACCAAATTATAAATTCCCTTTATATCAATACTCATCGCCGCGCTCAATTATATGATCGACAAATTTACTCAAAGGGGAGAAGCTTTCCTGCAAGTTGACACAGACCTCTGTTGGTAAATGCTAAGAGATTTGAAAGGGGGGGAGGGGGCGTGATCAATCGGCAAGAGAAATGCAAACATTTCCGTCGGAATGACACACATCGCGTGGTCTACGATTATCACTGTAAATTCTAACTATATATGTATATATATATATATATATATATATATATATGTATGTATGTATGTATGTATGTAAATGTGAGAGTTTGCAGGTTTTGGAGGTTCCCAGACGCATCGGTAAACGTTGTGAATGGACTAAGTGCAAACAGACACAAGAGAGATGGAGCGAGATGAAAAGGAGAAAGAGGAGGAGAGTGCGAGAGGGAAGAGGAACTTTATCCCTCGGGTACTCACAGGCAAAGGAGACCGTCGCGTTTTGAGGCATCGGGTAGCCATGAGAGATACTCGCAAACCCTTCTGACGGAGGCGATAGTATGTCTGAGCCGAGCCCTCTCGAGAAATTCCTCGGACGCGTAGGCGAACCAAAAGTCAGCGAGACTATATATATACTTGTAGATATGTACATGCACATATATATATATATATATATATATATATATATATATATATATATATATACAGTGTAGCCTGAAAAGTGACGTGCAAAAGGAAAATCTAGATGCCTCCTATCAATACATATCCAAACCACCCCAATGTATAGTCTACGATCTTTTTTGCGTTCCGAGAAAAAAGCATTTTCTATTTTTTTTTCGAGTTTTCCTGTAGTTAAGGTTTTGTTTTGTTTCTCCTTTGTAGATGTTTAGAAGTTTTCAAAAGCATTTGGGAACCATTTGGACTTGTATAAGGGTTTTTGTTTAATCATCCGAACTTTAGTGAGTGATCCTCTCAAGCTTATTTTTTTAACTTTTGATCAAAATCTACGGCATCGATGTTAGTGTTTAGTTGGTAGTTTGTTTGTTGCTCAACAGTGGACTTCATAACGATAACGCAAGTAAAAGGAATCGGGAGGAAAGTATATCGATATAAGCGAAAAATATATGTATATATTTTTTTTTTCGCGAAAAGTATAAAAGATCGTAGAATATACATGGAGGTGATTCTGATAGGTGACATCTCGATTATCGTTGGAGTAGACTTTTCGGGCCACACTATTAATATATATATATATATATATATATATACACATATATATACATATATACATACATATTCATATATACATGCACATAACGAATACCTATTCGCTTCCCTTAAAGCCTGCTTTCCTCTTTTCCCTTTTTATCAGGACCCGCAATCTTCCGCTTTTCCAAGGACCTATGAATCTACCCTTCTACAGGATAATCCCTCGATTTCGTATTCAGAATAGCCGTTACTTTTTTGGCATAATCTGGTTGGCTCTTTCGGTTCCCAGAGAATTTAAATGGACGGAAAGAATTTAAAGTTGAAAATGACCATTTTGTTCTCTGTGAAACACATGTGCGTCTTCTTTCTCTCTCTCTCTCTCTATGCATATATGCAGATATATACATATATATATGAGTGTGTATGCATACAGAGTCGTGCAATTTTCATCTCTGCGGTGTGCCTCGCGTGACCGAGCCGCGTAACTCGTGCTCGCGTCGGCAAATTGCGCGCCCGATGACTCGTTAGAAAATGGAAACCTGTTGCACGAAATGGCGCGCCGCGGCGCAGCGGTATACGCGAACCCCCGGGCGTATATATATCTCTCTCTATCTCTCGCTCGCTCTCTCCGTCTCTTTTTCATTCCTCCTCTCGTCCTGTCTTCAATTCTTCGTATTTTGTGCAGTCGTTACTCTTCTCCTATCAACATTTCGCTCCCCCACGATCTTACTGCCCCGCTTTGTGTTGTATTTTTTTGTGCAATTTTTGTTTCCTGTTTTTTCGCTTCTATTGCCTAGTATGGTCATTTTCGTTCGTTCTCCGTTTAGTCTATTATCTAAAAGTGTGATTGGATATACATCGATTAATTAATTCTAATCAAGATGCATGAATTAATTCAGATAAACAAAAAACGCCAATGCAAATTTAACAGCAATTGCTCTCAAATTGAAAATGGCAGCCGGCCATTGTACAACGATGATGTTCCGTAGAACGAGAAGAGATTTTTTCCTTTTTTTAAGGGGGTGAAGGGGCAATAAACATTCTTCGTCGTTTCCCTGTCGTTCGTCGGTCGTTTTTGAGCCAGTGACGAGGAAAAGTAGGTTACATCGTCGAGATGGGAGTGTGGATGGGAAATGGCGAGTCGTAGAGGGTGCGATCGTCGAGGACGATTTGGCCCGAAGAGCCGGAAGTATTCGCACGAGGAGAGTCAGGGGACTCGGGGACGTCTATAGAGGCTCGTAAAAACCTCGAAACGGTTAATTAACTCTTCGGTGACAACGAGCGAACGTCGTCGTAGAGAGCAGTGTGATGCCTCGACCTGGACTAGGGCTTGAGGTACCAGCCAATGAAAAGGAATTGCCCCTTAAACGGGAAGAGAGAGACAGAGGGAGGGGGGAAGACGAAAGAACACAGCTAGAGGGGGGGGGGCCAGAGAGAGAGAGAGAGAGAGAGCAATTCGGTGGCATAAGAGACCAAATCAATTCCTATAATAATTTGTTGTATCACATAAAATATATCAATTAGCTAATATCATTGTGATATTTCGAGAGTTTTATCGAATATCATGCTATAGATTTTTCAAACATAGCCTATATATATATATATATATATATATATATATATATTTATATATATATATGTAACTCCTCACTCTCTCCGCCCATCTCTACCCCCACCCCTTCGATGTGTATATTGCAATCAAGACGGACCATTAATTCAATAAAACGTAAAAATGTTTATCTCTACAAAAATTATATTCAATTTAAATTTAAAAAATAAAAATAAAATGAGTGGATTCTGAATGAATTTTCCGGAACTGAATTGTTTTTTGAACAGAGAAAACCGAATCACAGATTTATTATAAGTAAATAAAACATTAGAAATAATAAAAAAAATGTACGCATAGAGTGGACAATATATCTCGACGGTTTGACGACGCGCTAATATATATCGCGTTCGTCTGGTGTTTGATAAGAGGTAAGGCGTGTAAAAGGCGCCAACTTGCATATAGGTCCAGTTACTTGATGATTGCTTGAAGCTAACCAGATCAGGCGAATTGAATCGAGCCGTAAGTCCAGTTGCCTGACAATCGCCCGAAGGTAGTCTGATCAGGCAAATGTATACAAGCCATAAGTCTACTTACTTCACCATCGCCTGAAACTAGCTGGATCAGGCAACTGGAGGAAACAGTACATCCAGTTGCCTGACTATAACCTGACACCAACCGGATCAGGCAAATTGAGGCATACCTTAAGTAAGGCCTCCGTACTACAACGTCATCAGACCCGGGTCAAATATCAGGCCAGCCTGACAATATTTCTACTCGGGGAGTAGATTACATTAGATTTGGTCTATCAGCACTCTATCCAAATAAATTATAGAAAAACCATGAAATTGTCTGTACAATACGAAGACACAAAGAAGGCTCGATACAAAAATAGCCAAAAATTAGTTTATATAAACAAAACCGAAATAAAATCAAAAACGTAAAAATGTAAAAAAAATAAAAAGAAACATGCGAGAGAAAGAGAGAGTACGGGGCAAGAGAGAGAGAGAGAGAGAGAGAGAGAGAGAGAGAGAGGGGCAAATAGAGAGAGATAGACAGTCATTCATTTCGTACTCCGGAGCGTATGCTCCCTAAGAGTACGGTGCATGTTTTGATGCAAAGTTCATTTGCACTAGATTGTTGAACATACACAAGACTGCAGTGAATCGTCATCGTGAGTTACTAAGCGACATAAATGATACAATAATGATAATAATTATAAAAAAATATAGTAATAATAATTAATTAAATAATTAATCAATAATAATAACCAAACAGAAATTATAATAATTAATAATAATACTAACGAAAGTAAAGCAAAGAAGGGAGAGACACAAACAGGCAGAGAGAGAGAGAGAGAGAGAGAGAGGTTAAGTGCTTACACTTAGATCAAATTTCAGAAAATATGGATATTCGGTCTTTTGGATTCACAAGACATAACGTTTTCCAATCATTCCCTGATGATTTCATTTCGATCCTTTAAAAATTGAGGAACTTACGAGCGTTTATAGGTAGGTCCCGCAAACCTTCGAACTTTAAACGCGTTTTTTTCATGACTTTTTCAAAATCGGTGACCACGATATTCTCCAACCCATCAAAAAGTGCTCGAACAAAAGAATTCTTTTTTCGATGCGTACTTTTCTGTTTATCGACGAGAATAGAGAACTTTTCACCGATCGATACTTCATGCTTAAACTAAATGGATTTGATTTTTTTATTTTGGATGATTTGTTTTCGAGCCAGTGGTCACCACGAAGGACGTTTTTCAAACAGCGGTCTGCACAAACCATTTTATCTACCACATTTATATATATTTTTTTCGATACAAAAATTGTTAAGGGTGTTTAAAACTATACTCTTTAAGGTAAAAAATGTCTGCGCTCGTTTTCCCCAAAAAAAATGTACGAAAATTGCTCTTTCTTCCGGGCACGAGCTAGGAGTAATCCGTTGAGAGAGAGAGAGTCAAAGAATAAAACGAGGGTGGCTCCCAGTTCCTGTTTCATAAGTTGAGAAAAGCCCCGGGGTACATTGCACACAGTCACACACACACACACACACACACACACACACAGTCACACACACACACACACACACACACACACACACACACACACACACACACACACACACACACACACACACACACACACACACACACACACACACACACACACACAATGTGCGTGCGTGCGTGCGTGCGTGTGTGTGTGTGTGTGTGTGTGTGTGTGTGTGTGTGTGTGTGTGTGTGTGTGTGTGTGTGTGTGTGTGTGTGTGTGTGTGTGTGTGATATATGTATATACGTACGTACGTACGTACGTATGTATGTATGTATGTATGTATGTATGTATGTATGTATGTATGTATGTATGTATGTATGTATGTATGTATGTATGTATGTATGTATGTATGTATGTATGTATGTATGTATGTATGTATGTATGTACGTACGTATGTATGTATGTATGTATGTATGTATGTATGTATGTATGTATGTATGTATGTATGTATGTATGTATGTATGTATGTATGTATGTATGTATGTATGTATGTATGTATGTATGTATGTATGTATGTATGTATGTATGTATGTATGTATGTATATATATATATATATATATATATATATATATATATATATATATATATATAATCCTACGTACATGTACACTACATATGTCTTTTACATATACGTATCTACAGTCCATAACTTCCCACATGTACGCATTTAATACATGAAAAACCAACATGAATGCATATACTACATGTGAGTGAACACTATACGCACGTACTCTAGTAATATTGTAGTACATAAGTACATTGGTAGGTACGGTGAAAACAAATCTCCTTTTCGCATTTGCGCCCAAGGTACAATCCGCGAGAAAAAAAAGTGTTTATGACGACGTTAAATTCTTTCATTTTACGGCTGATGATCGAGGAACAAGATTTTTGTTCGTTTCTTCTTTTTTTTGTCAACGAATCAGCACGCAGCGCAATTACACGGGAGAGGTAACAAAGTCATTCGGTGACGAGGCCCGACAAATATCGCCGTCCGAAACTCCGGCAGATTTTATCGGGCAATTTATCGGCCTCTGGTATATCGCACATTCCATGGACCAAATAGCCCCAGTGATAAAATATCGCTGGGGCTGAGTACTCCCTGCACTAAATTTCCTGGACCTTATATGGTCCATGTACTAAATAATTAGCATTTGCATTAATTAGGTTCGGTTCTCAACATACTCTGTATTAAATATAATCTGTACTAATTATCTTACGCTCTCGTTTCGTTATTTTTCACTCGAAGGATATATTCTATTTTGTATAAGATACTTTTGAATAGTTTGGTTACAACTACTAACTTAACAATACATTTTTCATGTCCCAGTGCGGTTTATTTATTGAAATATATTTTATTATGTCGCAGTATATTTTATTTTTTGCAATATTTTGTGTTATTTCGTAGTGCATTTAATTATTAGAATATACTTTATTATGCGGCAGGAAATTTTATTTTGTACGATGTTTTGTATTATGTTGTAGTGCATTTTATTTATTACAATATATTTTATTATGTCACAATACATTTTTTATTACAGTATATCTTACCACATGGCAAAATTTGATCGAATCAATCGAAATGATCAATATCGATCCGAAGAAGCAAAAAAACGGAAAATTCTCTACTCAGAAATACGCATTTAATTCACAAATCGTATTTATTTCCTTTTTTTTTAACTTTCGCTGAACACGATGTCTCGAAGCAACTGAAAAAAGCGTACAACGAAATAAATTCGTTGAATTTTGACAATCTCGAAGTTAACACGTGTTTGAGGTGTTAATGCGTCGCGAAGAAAATTTATTCTTTCGCTGCGAGGTGCGATGTAGCAAAGGTCGAAATTCCACTGAGACCACTGGGAGATTATTGTGCTGTATGAACGACGAGAGATGGCTGAGGTAGAGAGGATGTGGATTACGACTCAGTGGATATGTACCGCGTGTCCCATTCAAACCGAACCCCTCAAATATCTTCGTAACCCCCAATAATATTGAAAAAAAGTTTCGAACTAAAATTCAATAACTTCGGTAGGTCCGTCATCTGGTCTGACTATTTTTTTCCCAATGTGGACTCGTAGAGGTCATACGAAGGTCAACTTTTTTTTCAATTCAATTATTCTATTACATTTTTTTCACGCGCCAATCGATGCATTACTATCGTGTAATTGATTATAAACTGTGTCGATTGGTGCATTGAAAAATATATCCTGACATTTTAATAAACGACGGCGACCTTCGTATGACCGCTACGCGACCGGATAAAATTTTTCCAAGTGCACGAGGTAATGGACATCGCGAAACTATTCAACTTTTGTCTCAAAAGTATTTCCCTATCGGCAATAGTTTCGACGATATTCGAGTGGAACGTTTCGAGCGGGACACCCGGTATACGCCCCTATCTCAAAATCAAGATTCTCGTGAAACGGTCACAGGTGTGTGGGAGAAATGGCAATTTCCGTGGACAAGCGTATGGTAATTCTCATATACCACCGTGTAACGGTATCAGGTAAGGTAGAGAGAGGCTGGGGACGAGCGAGAGAGAGAGGGGGAGAGAGAGAGAGAGAGAGAGAGAGGGAGAGAGAGAGAGAATTTAAAGAAGCTAGAAGAAAAGTTGAAAAACATTTGAATTTTAGAAATAAAGTAAACTCACAGGCATACATTTAAAAAAAAGGAAAGGTTTTTTATAGTCAGGGGAAATAAGCTATTCTGGTAGGGTGAGGACGAGGGAGAGATTGATATGACACGAGAAAATGAGAGGAACTTTTAAACATATGGAAATTTAAACAAACAAGCCAAATTTCGTAAAAATGTGGATTCTTGCGTTTTTGTTCTTTTTTTTTTGCTAAATTTCTTCTCTAAACGTGTAAAGCATTGACATTTCGCTCCCTCATGGTGAAACTGCGGCGGAAGATGTGCAAGTGCGCATAACTTTGCATTTTGTCTCGTGTCTTTGGGCTCGAGGTTTTCGTGACCGGCGTTTTCACGATTTAGCCATTTCCTAAGTTCGCTTCATATATCGTATAGTGTGCCAGGCGTCATATACGGATGTTATTATGGAAAACACTTTATTTATAAATAAAAAAGAACATGTTTTTCTATATATCAAAGAAGAAACACGTTTTCTATAAATAAACAGTAGTTTTCTATATATTAAAAAAAACACGTTTTTTGTATATTTTAATACATACCTACTCGTAATCGCCCGCAAGGAGCAACAAATTGAGTCAGATAATGACAGAAGCTAATGAAACTGTTTTACATTAAGTATCCATCTAAGAGCTTCGTTATGAATAATGAAGGGTATCGCGTGGCCCTGTCATTCTGAAAGGAAAATCGTAATTTCTCAGGTTGCGCCCGGGGGATGCGGATGAAACAAATTTCAGGGACATTCTAGAAGATTTAATTTTCACATAGAAAAAGGTCGGAAATAAATCTTTGGCCGTTCTCGCCCCAATTTTTTTCGAACAGAGAGACGGAAAAAATGTTCAAAAATTATAGATGTCCCAGCATCGTATTTTGCCCCTACCGGCCTATTATCAGCCTGAAAAACAAATGTGCAGACTGACACGGCAATTTTATACTATGTTGGTAGTATAATAATAAATGATTTCATAAATCTTAACAATAATAATAAATAATAATGCATAAATGAATAATCAATAATAATAACAATTATATATATAGTATTTTTCGAAAAGGTTCGATTATGCAGCTATCATTATCGTAACAGTTGGTATTTCATATCGCCATGAGGTCTCTTCTTTTGCAACTCATCCTCGTCCGCATTTTTGTTCTCACTTATTTCATTTTTCATGGAGATTTTTAGTGACCCTGACCAAAAAGAATTCTCCTGCTCTCTCCTCTCTCTCGCTCTCCTTGGTCTTCCCGAATTAGGTAGACTCGAGGAGCTGATAGCACCAGCTAGTGAACACGGATACGGAAAGCGATGAAGCTCCGAAACGATCGCGGCTCGAGCTGGCCGTACTCACGTTCGTTTCCTCCTTAGCTCCGTTAATTAGAGCCCGGTGCAGTTTTATCGAACGTTTCGCGAATGTTACGAGCCGGTTGCGACAAGCAGTTAACAGCATGTGGTAGTGGCACAAAACGAGGGAGGGAGGGAAATGTATCCCTGAGTCCGAAGCTCGGCCTCGAGGACCTCGAAGCTTCGATTTCAACCATTGCCCCCTTTCGCCGCCTTGTTCCTCCTCCTCTTCCTCGTCCTCCTCGTCATCCACCTCCCCCTTCTTCTCCTCCGGATCCTTGTCTTCGTCGTCCTCCTCTTTCTTCCCCTTCTCCTACACCTCCCCATCCACTTCGCCCTTGCCCTCCTTCTTCACCTCTTCCTCCTCCTCGTCCTCCACCCCCTCATCCTCTTCGACGGTCTCCTCCTCCTTCTTCTCCTTGTCCTTCTGCTCGTCCTTCTCCTCTTCGTCGTCGTCCTCCTCCTTCTCCTCCCCCTCTTCGTCGTCCTCCTTCTCCTCCTCTTTATCGTCGTTGTCCTCCTCCCCTTCTCCTTCTGCTCTTTGTCCTTGTCGTCCTTTTCTTTCTTACTTTTCTCCTCCACCTCCTCATCCACTTCGTCCGCCTCCTCCTCCTCCTTCTTCTCCACGACCTCCACCTCATCCTCCTCCTTCTCCTCTTCGTCCACCACCTCCTCGACCTCTTCTTCGTTCTTCGCCTCCTTCTCCACCTCCTCCTCCTCCTTCTTCTCCTCCTCTTTCTGCTCCTCCTCTCCGTCGTCGTCCTCCTTCTCCTCCTCCTTTCCGTCGTCGCCCCCTCATCCTCCTTTTCGTCGGCCTACTTCTCCTCCTCCTTTTCGTCGTCGTCCTCCTCCTTCTTCTCCGCCTCTTCGTCGCTCTCCTTCTCCTCCTCTTCATCGTCGTCGTTCTCTTCCCCCTTCTCCGTCTGCTCTTTGTCCTTGTCGTCCTTGTCTTCCTTACTCTTCTCCTCCACCTCCTCATCCACTTCATCCGCCTCCTCCTCCTCCTCCTTCTTCTCTTCGTCCACTATCTCGTCGACCTCTTCTTCGTTCTTCGCCCCCTCCTCCTCCACCTCTTCCTCCTTCTTCTTCTCCTCGTCCTTCTGCTCGTCCTTCTACTCCTCTTCTTCGTCGTCGTCCTCCTTCTCCTCCTCCTGGTTGTCCTCCTCCTCCTCTTCGCCGTCCTCCTCCTCCTCCTCCTCCTTCTGGTCGTCCTCCTCCTCTTCGCCGTTCTCCTCCTCCTCCTTCTGGTCGTCCTCCTCCTCCTCTTCGTCGTCGTCCTCCTCCTCCTCTTCATCCTCCATCTCTTCATCATATTCGTCCTCCTCATCCTCTTCGTCCTCGTCTTTCTCCGCCGCCTCCTCCTCCTGCTCCTGCACCTTCTGCATCCCACACTCAGTTTCCTGTTTTTGTTCACCGTCTCCTTATGGCTGCGTCGAATAAATTCATCCAAAGTGCAGGCTCGTTCCACGAACGTTCGATCTTCCAACGTCTCGGGCCGATCCCGATTTTCATGCCTCGTGGACCAAACTTCGTTCCCGCGGATTGCGTTTTTCTCTCGCCCGACGGAGGAACGAAAAACCAAGTCGTGACAGCGTGGAGTCCAGCGACGATAAGATTACGACGAAGGCAAGAGTTCGAGGCTCTGGTGGGGGGAAATTCGATCGGTTGATCGATCGATGCACTTTATCGTGACCGGGTGAGACTCCCGAGCAATTACGAGATGCGACAGATAATTGCTATAAGGAGATACTACAAAATGGATATGAAACAGAGAAAAAAATAGGGAATCAAGTTTTGGAAAATGGTGAAAACGTTATTCCGATGATTCCTTTTTTTATTCTGTAAACGCCCAAGGCCTTTTAAAACCTGTACAATATCAAAAGTCATACGAAACATATAAAAAATCAAGAAATGGGAATATCATACGAAAGTGCCAGTAAAAAATAGAGTAAACCTACGTCGCGGACTGCGTGATAAAATATACAAAATTATTTGCTGCATACATGAGTAAAAAGAGACCGAGCGAGAGAGAGAGAGAGAGAGAGAGAGAGAGAGAGAGAGAGAGAGAGAGAGAGAGAGAGAGAGAGAGAGAGAGGGACAGAAAGAGAGAGAGAGAGAGAGAGAGAGAGAGAAAGAGACAAAAAGAGTAAAAGAGAGCGAGAGGGAGCGATAGGGTGAGAGATCCAAGTGAGACGAAAAGGGAAGTCGAAGATAGGCGTTATGTACAGGATCGGAGAGATGGGGCGATCGCCATGTGATCGTAAAGCTCGGTGGTTTACGCGAACTTGGACGCTCGTTCCGGTATTCTCCTGCGACCACAGAGTCCTCCCGTGTTTCTCTCCTCTCTCTCTCTTCTCCCTCTTCCTCTTTCTCTCTCTCTCTCTCTCTCTCTCTCTCTTTCTCTCTCTCTCTCCCTCTCTCTCTCTCTCTCTGGCTCTGTCTCCCTCGCTCTCTCTTTCTTCTCCCTCGTTCTTCTTTCTTCGCCACGATGCGAGAAAGGGCGAAAGAGAACCGCATCGCACGCGATAAAACGTTGGCGGTCTTCCCAACTAAAGTCCGCGCGCGACTATTATCGGTTTCGCTCGAGCGTTGTATAACGTCCATACCTCGGTATCCCTGTAGTACTTTCTCGTACCGGCAATAGTATCGACGCGTTCCATCGACAAATTGTCCAATCTTCGATGTCGCGAAGACTCGATGCGACTCGACGAGAGACTCTAGGAGCCAATGTTGGGGAGCCGCTGGGTCAGTGTTATCCTTCACAAAGGCGATCAACCGATCGCGTTTTGCTCTCTCTGCTTTTTTTGTGACGTTCTTACGTTCTTTCGTCTTCTTGGTTTCTCTCTCTCTCTCTCTCTCTCTCTCTCTCTCCTCTCTCTCTCCTCTCTCTATCTTTCTTTCGCGCAGCCTGCGCTTTATTTCGATCCTTCTCGACAATCACCCGAACCACTTCGTCTCTCTTCAACGACCGTTTCCCGCAATGACCCTCGTTTCGTCCTTTGCTCGCGTTCACTTCTCACCTCCGGCCCCTTTCCGCACTTTGTCAAACTCTCGTCGGTCGTCCACGAGTCACGAGGACGTTTTTTCCTTCTATCGCGCTTATCGGCGATTCCCTCATTCGTAATTTTATCACAACGATCGAATTATTTCACACCACGGATCCACCGAATCGCGTCTCCGAAACTCTCGAATCTCTCTCTCTCTCTCCTTCCCGCGCAAAGAACACGATCGAATCGTCGACTTGGGAGCTGCGCTAGATCGGAGACCGTTCGTTTTCTTTTATGGGACTCGGTGCCCGTCGAGTCCATTCTTTCGCATAATCTACACTGGTATGGTGACTCGTCGACGTTTTTTTTTCTCCCTAAAGACAATGGGATATGACATTTTTACAACGAAAAAAAAGCACTCGGGACATCAAGCAAAAATGTCCAAATATCTATAGTGAATGCAGAAATAGTCATTGGAATTTTTTTTTTTTTTTTTTTTCAATATCATAAGATTATTTTTATCATTATAAATTATAAATATGAATAATATTGTTCCAATAATTATAATAATATTATTACTAGAATAATAAATCACCAGAAATTCAATAGCAACTTCGCTCGACAGTTAAAATAAATTAAATTCTTTCAAGACGAAGAAAGGGGACTTGGCAGCCCAAGGATTTTGATTATGCAAACATCGACAGAGGATGCGATGTTGCAAGCGATATTATTTCCATATGTCGGACTATTAATGCACCAGACATTCAACAGCAATTTCGCTCTATATTTTTTTTAAATCAAATACGTCTAGATTAAAGAAAAAAGGATTTGCTACCTCGAGAATTTTGAATTCGGACATATCTACAGTAGAGATTATGCAAGGATTAACATTATTATTATTTTTATTATAATACTGTATGTATTATAATAAAAATAATAATAATGTTAATACTAAAATACTAAAAATAATAATAATGTTAATCCTTGCGTAATCTCTACTGTAGATATGTCCGAATTCAAAATTCTCGAGGTAGCAAGTCCTTTTTTCTTTAATCTAGACGTATTTGATTTAAAAAAATTTTAAATCATGAGAAATTCAAAAGTAACTTTTCTCTGTAGTTTTTGAAAACAAAATACTTTCAAAATGAAAAAAAAGGGCTTGAGTCCTCACCGATTTTGAATTTGCAAATATCTGCAGTAGATACCTTGGCGTAAGTATTATTAGTATTATTATTATTATTATTATTATTATTATTAGTGTTTTTGTTATATATGCTATGGAAAAAATGTATGAGTGCAAAGACTTACTGCAAAAAGTTACTTATATATATATATATATATATATATATATATATATATATATTAGACTGATTCAAAAAAAAAATTTCTTTCTGGATTCTCGTGCTATTGTTGGGCACTGATAAAACAAAATTTCTCTAAAAAAATGGGCGCGGTCACTGAATTTTTAGAGGTGGCTATCTCGACTTTTTTGTATTTGAATTTTTTTTAACGAACGTATTGCATTTAAGCATAGTCATGGCTTCGGATTACGGATAAAAATCGGAAAAGTTTTGAGTTTTTTCTTTTACAAACATAACAGAGA
>OZ023316.1:58923140-58938140 GCA_964007375.1 Ophion obscuratus | reverse complement strand
GGAATGAAAATTTTTCATCGATGTGTTTGTTACCTACCAATGATTCTGCATCCATCTATCCATCCATCCATCCGTCCATTTATCCATCCATCCATTCATCTATATAGTACATCCATCCATCCATCCATCTATAAATACATCATCTATCCATCCATCTATACATACATCATCTAGCCATCCATCCATCCATCCATCTATTCATCCATCCATCTATATATTCATCTACCCATCCTATCTATCTATTCATCCAGCCATCTATACATATAGCATCTATCCATCCATACATCCATCTATCCATCCATCCATTTATGGCTCCATCCATTCATCTATCCATCTATCCATCGATCCATCGATCCATCCATTCATCTATCTATCTATCCATCCACCCATCTATCCATCCATTCATCTATCCTTCCATCCATCCATCCATCCATCCATCCATCCATCCATCCATCCATCCATCCATCCATCCATCCATCCATCCATCCATCCATCCATCCATCCATCCATCCATCCATCCATCCATCCATCCATCCATCCATCCATCCATCCATCCTCTCTCTCTCTCTCTCTCTCTCTCTCTCTCTCTCTCTCTCTCTCTACCTGTCAACGCGAAAAAGTAATGTAAAAATTCCATTACTCATTACATTGGATTTTGTAATGTAAAAAAATTCCATTACCCATTACACTGTAATGGGTAATAAACACTCGAACTACCCGAATACTTGAACTATCCGAACAGTCTGGTCAGTTCGAATAAACGGGTATCCGAGTACTCGGACTACTCGAATTGTTCGAGTAGTTCGGATATTATTAGTATTCGAGTACTCGAACTATTCGAATAATCCGGCTGGACGGGTTTGAAGTATCGAGTTCGTCAAGACCGGATAGTTCGGGTAGTCCGAACAGGCGAAAAAGTGGTAGCTCTAATTTGGACGAACTGTTCAACGTTGCACATGTTCATTCTGCCCAAAATGTTAACGAACTTGAGAATGGCTGGGAAGAAATGTAAATGAGTTTGAAGATAATATAAGCGTAGCATTTTGAAAATGTAAATATACGATTTATGAATAAAAGCTTATAATTTAATTTTTCGTAAAAAGTGCGAAATGTTAATGCGTATAAATAAATCTACATGAATAACGAGAGTAGTATAGACGCCATTATTGATCTACCTGGATTTGAATTGTGAATATTGCACCCTTTTCAAATTGTTAGAGTTTATTTTTGTTACGAAAAAGCTGCTGGATGTGATTTTTATCCGTAATCCGAAGCCATGACTATGCTTAAATGCAATACGTTCGTTAAAAAAAATTCAAATACAAAAAAGTCGAGATAGCCACCTCTAAAAATTGAGTGACCGCGCCCATCTTTTTAGAGAAATTTTGTTTTATCAGTGCCCAACAATAGCACGAGAATCCAGATTTTTTTTTTTTTTTTTGAATCAGTCTAATATATATATATATATATATATATATATATATATATATATATATATATATATATAGGTAGATCGGAATAATTCAATGGCAACTTCTCTTCATAATTTATAACGAAATTCTCTTCTTACATCGAGAATCGGAAAACCCCCTATTAGAAACGCTTTAAATTCGCAAACGGGCGACATTGGTAAATTCAATTTGAACGAGTACATCAAACGTGAGGCAAAAAGGTTTGAGCGGCTTTTCCAAGCTCTTCGCAGCTCGAAGGAGCTTCGCTTCGCATATAAACTCGCCAATTTGGATGGGCAGAAAGTTACGCATTCTCTTTGTAACGAGATTTCTCCTCAATCCTATTGCTCAGCTACGTCCAATTTCCATCTTTCGCATTAAATATATACGTATATGTGTGCAGGTTTGCTTGCGAGAATGTGTAATTTTCCTTGAGTCGGCGATGGTGCTTCTGTTGCCCTTCGACTTCGGGGCAAAAGTTTCGAATGTTAATTCTCACGATAAATAAGACATTAGACAGTCTGTGCGAGAGGAACGAGACTTTAAGTTATTAATTTCGTTGATACGCCAGCGAGGAGCGGTCGAAGATCAAATGATATTTGACTTGAGACGCCTCAGGTGATACCGAAAATAATACGTTTTTTGTTAAAAATATTGTTTTCAAAATTGTAAATTACCATTGATGTGATATTGATTTTTTACGATAAAAAATTGCCAGGTTTAAAAACTGTCAAATTATCATCATCCTCTTATCACATATTAGAGTGGCCAAAAAACAAAATTTTGAAAACAAAAAATATCCCTTATCCCTTAATAGTCCCACTGGGACCCAAACAAATTATTTTGATGCCATACAACTTTTTTTTTTCAATAAAACGTACATTTTTTTATATGCGTAAGCGTTTCATTCTTTCCTTCCAAATCGCACCTGCGTTGGATGGAATAAAAATACTTTTTTAAAAGTCCACAGAAACCGCTATGTCTATTTCAAACTGAATTGTTTCCAGATTATAAAACCATTTTTTTGGTGAATAATTAAAAGAGTTACAGCAATTTTTGTAAAAAAAAAGTCATTTTTCACGTTTGTTTTGCAACATTTTTTTGGAATAATTTTTTTGCATATTTAAAATTTAATTTTTTATTTTTAGCCAATATCGTTGTATTAAACGAGGTATAAATTATACCTCACTATTTTTTTCATATCGCTCAATGCGTTATTTCATTATTTATAACAATTTAAAAACGCCTGTGTCCTATGGACCCAGTATAACTGTAAAATGATTCTAGCTAAGTGTGACTACTAGGGCTTAAGGGAGGACACCATTGCGACGGTCCAATTTTTTATTCTGCTAGATTATTTATTTACCATTTCGAAAAAGGTATGTTATTCAGCATACACTGAAGTTATTCCGTGTAAAATTATATTCAGAGCAGTAAAAAATCGGAGATCAAATGATATTTGGCTTGAGGCGCCTCAGGTGATACCGAAAATAATACGATTTTTGTTGTAAATATTGTTTTCAAAATTGTAAATTACCATTGACGTGATATTGATTTTTTACGATTAAAATGTTCCATGTTTAAAAACTCTCAAATTATCATCCTCTAATCACATATCAGAGTAGCCAAAAAAAAAAAAAAATTGTGAAAAAAAATACCCCTCAAGGGCACCATTGTGACGCTCGAAATTTTTTTTGTCTGCTAGATTATTGATTTGACATTGCGAAAAAAAGGTATGTTATTCAGCATACACTGAAGTTATTTCCTGTAAAATTATATTTAGAAAAGTAAAAAATTGACAACGTTTTTGAGGTATAATAGAGTTTCGATATGAAAAATGCGGTCCAACTTTTCATCTATGAAGTCTCGTTAGCGAACGGCGAAAAATCAAATGCACTTCCTTTGTTCCCCGTTCTCGAAATAGAAGTTTAACGTGTACGCACGTTCGGTTTTAACGCGACTGGTGACGAAATCATCGGGCGCGGAAACGTCTCGTTTCGTCATCGTTCCACCCCTCTCTGGGCCGTGTAGTGGTAATCCGGTCTGCCAGCTTCCTTTCGATATATCTGCAGTATATATATATATATATATATATATATATACCCACACACATAAATAAATATATATATAGAAACATAGCAACGTATTTATAGTATATGAGCGTTATAAAGTAGTGTACAAGCATTTCAATAAATCAGTCTGCTCTATTAGTTGGCACGGCGCTAAAGCGTCAAACAAATCTGCTCTCCGTCGTGTCGAGTCATTCGTTATCCACACCTACGTCCGGTCTTCCCGGCACATATACACCCTTGGCCAAAAGTTTGGGGCGCCCTGCAGTTTTTCTTTCCACGCAAAAAATTGAATATCTCGGCCAAAAAAAATTGAAAACCAATTTACTAAACGAGGTTTTGAAGAAAATAAAGTCAGCTCCAATTTACTTTTTTAATATTATTTTTTCGATTTTTTTTGTGCCCGGTGCGTCATTTTGAAAATGGCGTTTTTTGTCACGATTTTCGCACGTTGCAAAGTCGTTCAATGGACTTCGGAAAAATAGAAATCTCGCTATTTAGTGAAATGATTTTCGAAAAGGGAAGTATTAGCTTCAGTTTCGTTTTTTCGGTCGAGATATTGAATTTTTCGTCGGGAAAGAAAAATTGCAGGGTGCCCCAAACTTTTGTTCAAGGGTGTATATATATGTAAATACACTATATTTCTTTGCCGTGTCATATATATACATACACACATCTATAGATATGTAAATTAACCATTCGAGTTCAAGGACTGTCCCTATAGCCCCCATACTCAATAGTAACCTCAATCTCTTAAAAATCACTTTTGGATTAAACAAACTCAAACATTTCGAAACAATCCTAAAGTCTTCAAAATCGCCTTTGGACAAAACAAATCCAAACGAACTCAATGTCTTGAAAATCACCTTTGCACCAAGCGAGCCCAAACAAACTAAATGTCCTTAATATTACCTGTGAACCAAACGAACCTAATGTCTGCGAAATCACATATGGACCAAACAATCCCAAACAATCCTAAACGAACACAATGTCTTCAAAATCACCTTTGGACCAAACAAACCGAAATGGCCAAATGAACATAATGTCTGCAAAATAACGTTTGGACCAAACAAACCCAAACAAATCCAATATTTTTAAAATCAGCTTTGCATCAATAAGCATGTTTTTTCAAGCGTTTTTGCAAAATAACGTTTGGACCAAACAAATCCAATATCTTTAAAATCAGCTTTGCATCAATAAGCATGTTTTTTCAAGCGTTTTTGCAAAATAACGTTTGGACCAAACAAATCCAATATCTTTAAAATCAGCTTTGCATCAATAAGCATGTTTTTTCAAGCATTTTTTATTTCAGAAAAACTACAAAGTAAATCGCGATTACAAAAAAGGGTGTTTATAGTACATATCAGTGACTGTATACAATAATTTTTTTGAAGCGATTAATTTCAAAATGGCGGCTGTGCAGCGTTTATATCAAAACTGCATTTAAGGTGGCCGGAAACATAACTCAGACAATTTTCAACCGATTCACTTGAAATATTGAATATATCTTGAAAAATACATTGTCTATGGAAGTACGTAGGATTTTTTTTTATATTGCATAGTTCCTTTGTTATTAACAATTATCTGACGATATTTAGGCAAATTTTTGGAATGTGAAAAATTTGCCTAAAAAATCTTTAGATAATTGTTAATAACAAATGAACTGTGCAATATAAAAAAAAAAATCCTACGTACTTCCATGGACAATGTATTTTTCAAGATACAGTAGAACCTCGATTATCCGAACCTCGATTATCCTAACCCTCAATTATCCTAACGATGGCTTAGTTTATCCAAACGCTCAATTATCCGAACGTTGGCGCGAAAGATACATTGTTGCTCGCTGCCACTGCCGTCAGGAACAATGAGCAACCCAACGCAGCTTCTCCTTCTCAAACGGCTGCGAGACTTAGCCGCTCAAAAACGCGTTACGGCCGTTCGTCAATTAAAAATGGACGATTTTATAAAAAAAAAATATAAATATTACGACTTTTTCAGGTGTTTAATATATATATATATATATATATATATATATATATATATATATATATATATTTAACACCTGATATATGTATGTACATAAAAACAGTACTTATATATATATATTAAAATTTGACATGTACTGTACTGTTTTTATGTAAAAGGTTGTTGTTTATGATCTCGTCCCAAAAAACCCAAAAGTCGAATGCCTTTTTAAATATTTTTTTTATAAAATCGTTCGGATAAAAAGTTCGGATAATCGAAACGTGGGTTTTTTGTATGTACCCTAAAGGTACATACATATATGTATAAAAACAGTAAATGCATATATGTACGTACTGTTTTTATGTAAAAAGGTGTTGTTTATGATCCCGTCCCAAATAACCCACGTTTCGATTATCCGAACTTTTGATTATCCGAACTCGTCTCGGTCCCAATTGGTTCGGATAATCGACGTTCTACTGTATATTCAACATTTCAAGTGCATCGGTTGAAAATTGTTTGTCATGTTTCCGGCCAACTTAACAAATGCAGTTTTGAGATAAACGCTGCACAGCCGCCATTTTAAAATTAATCGTTTCAAAAAAATTATTGTGTACAGTCACTGATATGTATGATAAACACCCTTTTTCGTAATTTCCATTTATTTTGTAGTCGTTCTGAAAAAAAATCCCCAAAAAGCCCATTTTTTCGGCCTTTAGAGTGGCCTAACCCCTTCGTATATGGAAGCATGTAGGTATCCTTTTTGTCTTTTTGCTCTCTCTCTCTCTCTCTCTCTCTCTCTCTCTCTCTCTCTCTCTCCCCTCTTTTCTCTGTCTCCGCCTCGTTCTCCATGTATTTCTCCCCAATTCTTTATTGGCTCGTGTGCGTCGCCACTGCGCGCCTCGTTCGTTTCTCAGTTGGAGCTGACACCGGCGTGAACCTCGTAAAGTATCAGCTTTCTCGCGCGCACGCTCCCCGTAGCATCCTGGCGCGCAGCTGGACAACGGCCGCTAACTTCGCGGGTAACGCAAATACGCGAACACTAACCTCCGCGTGGAAAGAGATTGAGGCCTGCGGCTCCCTCGCATTCTTCACCCTGGTTGGATGTCTAATATCGTGTCGCTTAGCCGCGGTGTGTCTTGCGACCGGCTGCTCGTCTCTCCGTGACAATAAAACGAGACACATTGGCAACCACTTTCACGCTCGGGCGCCCTTCGGGCCTGGGGTCTCGTTTTTATTGTCCCTTCTAGCTTGTGACGCCGGGATTGGTGTTACCCAGGCCAAGATGAAGAAATGGTTTTTATGGTGATATCGTTTTAGCGGGTCTGCATTAGCTTGGGGCCCAACAAAAAATTGGTTTTTCATTTTTTTTTTTTGGATAAGGGTATTGGGATGACTGGGTCGGAATTTTACACACTATTATTACATACTTTTGTCAAGTTTGAGTTTTTTAAATTCTATTGCATAATATTGATGAGCAATGATGTTATTATTATTTAAGGGGTAAGGCCACTGTAACGGCCCAAGAAAAAAGGTTTTTTCACTAATTTTTTGCTCCCGAAATTGAAGGTATTTGAAAAAAAACTTTTAATGGTGTTATCGGGCATACATTAAACTTTATTATAAAATTTTTTTACAGTAAAAAAAAACAAAATGGCGGTTCCCGGGACATGTTTTGCTTCCAGGGCTCCGCGGCACGCAGCACCACTGGTGCACTTTTGAATCTAGAACAAAAAAAAACCATTAATCTAGAGGGCTATAGCTAGAGAATGTCGATCGGATTTTAAAAAGTATCAATTTTTGTGGATTTGGCGTGCGTTTGAAAAAAAAATTGATTTTTGACGAAAAAAACGGCAAGTTTTTTGTTAATAAAAAATCAATAAATAAAGTTCTTGAAAATTCCGATCGACATTCTCAAGATAATGTAAATGTTCACATCTGGTTAAAATTTCAAGTAAAAAAAATGAAAATTGTTCGAGTTATGCTGCGTGTCATTTTGAAAAACCATGTTTCGAGAAAAACGCGTTTAAAGTTTTGCGAATAGTTTTTTATTGGAAAAAATTAAAAAAAGAAGTTTCACAGGACCTTTTTTTCTTATTCTAGAGGGTTTAAACTATTTTTTAAGCCAATAAAAAAAAATCGATTTTTCAAAAAATTTACAGTCGCCTTACCCCTCAAAAGAAGTGCAGCCGTTGGTGCTTTTAGCGACTAGGCTCGTTCGAAATGAAAAATAAAAAATTGTTCTTCGATTCTAATGATAAAACTTTCGTATGCCTGGATGGTTTTTCGAAATTTTGTAAATTACGAAAATGGCAATCCCTCGCAAAAAAACTTTGATTTTCGAGTGATAAAAACAAATTCTAATAATTTGCCATCAACAAATAGATAAACATATGAAAAAAGCATCACAGCAGGACTGCGAAGTGGACGATCTGACCCGTTAGAAAAATCGTCATAACTCGGTAAATTTTCTGTACTTGCACAGAATCTTTGTTGCAAATTGAAGTTAAGATCCTAGGCTATAAATATACGCAACATAAAATGAGATCAAAGTTTTGCGCTTATGAGATATTTATTTTCATTTCCAACCATGCCGGATTATTCCCATTTCTAATTTCACGTCACCTTCCTTTTACGATCCCATCCCTTCGCATCCCTATCTCACTTCACTACGATGAGTAATTTTTTTTTCCCTCGAAAAAACGAGAAATAAAGTCAAACTCAAGAAAAATCGTAGAAAAAACGAAATTGCCAGCGTTTCCGGCGCGCGTGTCCCGTGCGGCACAGACGAGAAGGACGGAACGATCCTCCAGGGACAACCTTCGTCTCGACGATTCGCAAATTGAATTCGTCCCGTTGTCTCGTTTCAACCCTTTCCTCTTCCTCTCCCTCTCCCCACCCCCCGCACCAGAGTCGTCCCTCCGTCTCTCTCAAAAACTGACCCTTCGCACCACTCGCTTTATCCTTCTTATACATATTTATCAGTTGGTATATTTACCGAGGTGAGTCGCGAGTCTCTCAGCACGCACGCGCATCCACACACACACACACCACCCATCGCGGAGTCCATTTGCCATGCCTCGTAATGCATTGAGTTACGCGTGTGTACATTATTATTTCACTTACTCCTCCTCTGTTTATTATACTATATACGTACTCCGGTGTCTCTTGTTGTCTCTCATTTACATGCAAATTCGAAATTGAATTAGCGAGCGGGACTTGGGATATCTTCGCTCGCTAACGCCGTTTATCGACTTGAGCGATTGTAATGTATAATATTCAATCATTCGTCGATCGAATGATTTATTTATTTATTTAGTTATTGATTTATTCTTCATTCTTAGACTTGGTGTCTCCCTGAATCATTTCCACGTTTCGCGTACATTCATATATATATATATATACAGGGTGTCCCAGAACTCAACGTTAAGCCGACACGGAGTGACAGGATTGATTGTAACCATCATGAGAAAAATCAGAAAAAAATCTATCCCATGCAATTTGAAAATTATGGGCATTTAAGAAAAACCTAGAAATTTGGTCAAACGGTAACCATTTTTCGGTTATTGTGAAACAAACCCAAACAAACCCAAACAATCCCAAGTTTCCTAGAATTAAGACTATTTGTTAAACTATGAATTTAAAATTTTCAAAATTTGTCTACTTTGAAAGGCCCTGCTTTATTTTTTTTTGCTTTATTTTTTTTCTGATTAATTTTTTTTTCTGATTTTTCTCATGATGGTTACAATCAATCCTGTCACCCCGTGTCGGCTTAACGTTGAGTTCTGGGACACCCTGTATATATATATATATATATATATATATATATATATTATTCGTTTTTTATTTTCGTTTTCTTCGTTTTATAAATAACGTTTTATAAATAAAATGAGCTAACATTTTTAGTTATTTATAAAACGAAGAAAACGAAAATAAAACGAAACGAAACGAAAATAAATAACGAAATAAAAAACGAATAAAATAAATAAAAATTTATTTGAAAATTACGAGAATTTTAATTTCCATATAAGGTACAAACATGGAGGTCATGTGTGGAACACAATATCCGAAAAATTGCCGCTTCGTCCCAGTTTGCAAACGTTCACTGTTTTGACGAAATTTTCAGTAAGATTTTGGCATATTTGCGGACCAATTTCCATAAGAGGTTCTCTCACTTTAGGCGCTAAAAAAGGCTATTTTCATTATTTTTTTTTGGATAGGTTTATATTATAGATATTGGTACAAAAGTTGTTACACTTAATAAATACACTTTCAAAATACATTGAATTTTTTTGTACATTTATGTAACCCAAACAAACTTTAAACGCGTTTTTCTCGAAACAACGTTTTTCGACGGCTCGTTGATAAAATCTTCGAAACTACTGAACCGATCCTTATGAAATTTTAACCACATATTCTTTACAACTATAGCCATAGCGCATATCAAGGATTTTTTGTTAAATTCTGATATTTACTATTTTTTTGCCAAAAGCAGTGAAAAAACACGTTTTCGAAAAATGTCCGCCGTTTTGTTATTTTTGCATACATGAAAAATCGTATGATATGCGCCATAGCCACTAACATACTGAATCTGAAACTGTTTGATTTTTTTTTGTCTCGGATGATTCATCTCCGAGATTTTATCAACAGCGCAGACCTACAATTTTTTTACGACATTTTTTTAACCACAATTTTCGTTTATAAATAGTGACGTAAATAAAAAATATTTAAAAAAAAATATATTACGAAACTGTGTTTTTTAAGCTTAACAACTTTTATGTCAATATCTATAATATAAACCTATCAAAAAAATGCATGAATATAGCACCTTTTCAGCGTCTGAAGTGAGAAGACCCCTTAAGGCCTTAGGCCACTCTAGAGGCCAAAAAAGGCATATTTTGTAATTTTTTCTCAGCGGAACTATAAAATAAATTAGAAAATAGGGGTTTTATTATACACGTTATTGACTATACAAAATTATTTTTTCACAGCGTGACACGTAGAAATAGCGACTGTGCAGCATTTTTCCAATGACGCCTTTATTTCTGGGAGGTCAGCGGCCGGACCAACAGCTCCTTTTGAATTATGCTGAGACACTAAAGTTTTTCCGATTATATATATGAATAGCAATAGGAGTATGTAGGATTTTTTGATATATTGTTGTTTGTCAAAATGGCCGTTTTCTAAAAGAAAAAGTATAAAATGCCATGAGAAAATTGTTTATAAAAAACGAAATATGCAACATACGAAAAAAATCCTACGTAGTGCCTTAAAAATGTAATTTTAAATATACGGTTAAAATTTCAAGTGAATCGGTTGAAATTTGATATACGAGCTCGGCCGACTTGAAAAATGAGGTTTTGAGATAAAGACGTTTAAAGTTAGTAGAAAGTCACGACCTGAATAATGTTTCGATACCTTTAATCTTCAACAATCTCGGAAAACCGAGTACTTAGAGATTTTTCACACCCGTAATCTTTTGGAATATAATGTTATAGGTACCGTTTTAACAAAACAAAAAAGTCGATTTTTGGAAAATCCTAGAGTAGCCTAAGGCCTTAATGGTGCGTCCAATTTCTTCCTCGAGCTCTGGAATGGTCTGTGGATCATTGGCATACACTTTTCCCGTCAGAAAACCCCACAGAAAGAAGCCACAACCATGAAACTTCGTCCGCAATAACTATGCAGTAACAATGCACCGAGTAACAATTTCTATTCGTTGCTCGATCGTGTAATTCTCCATGACTAAACCTCAATACTTGATGCCAGCTGTCAAAGCTTATTACTCTACGTTCACCACAGAAAAAATGGGGCGCGCATTTTAAAATGTCAGATCATTTTGAGACACCCTTTATATCCCGGTGCTCGGCCACGCGGTCACCACTCCGAGTATCGGCTATGCACAATGCTGCTTATTTCGAAGGACCGCCGGAGCCGAAGCTCGACCGCGCATCCACCAGTGTTGGTGGCTATATATGTACATATGTATATTGATTTTTTAATACATATATGCGTTTATGTATATATATATATATATATATATATATATATATATATATATACATACATACATACATACATACATACATACATACATACATACATACATACATACATACATACATACATACATACATACATACATACATACATACATACATACATACATACATACATACATACATATATATATATATATATATATATATACACAAAAGCTCGTACATATTACGGTGTCAGTTCCGCGCGACAAGGAGTGCGTAGGTGCAAACGTCAAAGACCCTCTTTGGATGTTGCAAGAGAGACACCTCTTTGAGCGTTGCTTTTCTAACTGTGAAAATTTCCCGGTTTTTGACGTGTCCGGCTGAGTAGAGCTGGGAAGTTACTACTGTGCACCCTATACGTGCTCGTACTACGATCTACTCGTTCGTGCGACGCTTTTCTAGTGAGCCTTTTTTCAGCGCATATTTTCTATCCGATACTGAAATACAGTTTCATATGTGTGTGTGTGTGTGTGTACACACGCACACACACACACGCACACACACAACACACACACATATATTAGAGTGACCCAAAGTTGAGCTCTATTTTTTTTCCTTTTTCTCACCATCCCATTATCTTCTCTAAAGAGAAAAAAAAATTGTCGCAAAATCTGCAGGCGATCAAAAAAATATGTAGAGGTCACTCAAGCCTTCTAAAAATTCAAATGTTCATTAAAGAATCGATTTTTTTTTTTCGTTTTCTTCTCACCCATGAATTTTACGCTTTATAATTTTTAAATTAACTTTCCGAAAGCTCCAGCCGGTCAATGAATATTCAGTGATCGCTCAAGAACTCCTCCAATTCTCGCCATTTGTTCTCATAAAATAATTCTTTAAAACTCTTGTCCGTAAACAAATTATAGGTCCTCCATTTTATCGGGTTAGAAGTGTGATGTAAATTTAAAAAATCTGTTTTTAAAGAAAAAAAAAAGGCTTAATTGTTTTGAAATTTTTACAAAGTGTTAAGTTTATGAGTGAGAAGAGAAAAAAAATCGCGACAATTGGAAATTTCGAAGGTTTTGAGCGACCACTAAATATTCATTGGCCGGCCAGATCTTTCGCGAGGTGAGTTTTGAAATTACAAAGCGTCAAATTCATGGGTGAGAAGTGAACGAACAAAAATTCGTTTTTTTTTCAATGAAAACTTGCATTTTTGGAAGGCTTGATCGTGGAAACGAGGGAGACAATTGGAGAGTATTTAAACGATAAAGTAAGCACCTCTGCCCGAATCTCCTCTCTCTCTCCCCCCCCCCCCCCCACTCTCAATGTTGCTACCACTTTCATTATAATTGCAGTATCTTCACGCATATCTTTGAATTATTATAATTATTAATAATATTGCTATTGCCGTCGTTGTTGTTCGTTTTATTAATTTTATCACGATTATTATTATGATTATTGTTTTCGTTCGTATCTTCTGGCTCATTATTATTACGTTCATTGTTTTAATTATTGTCGCTATTGTGATTACGATTGTGATTATTTCAATTTTCTTTCGTATTACAATAATTGTTATCGCTGTAATCGTTTTTTAAAATTTTATTTTAATCATTTTCATTAACATAATTATTGTTACTGTTGTGATATTGATTATTGTTATTTTAATTTTCATTCGTACTATTATGATCATTATGATTAGTATTGCTATTCTTATCGTTACTATAATTATTTTATTATTGATATTATTATTATTATTCCCATTATCATGATCGGGCTCCTTATTGTTGCTTCAATTATTTTTTTTTCGATATTACTTCATCACTATAGATTTTTGTATTATAGCAGTTTAATCTTTATTTAAGGTTCTACGAAGGCAAAATAAAGATATTATTTCCCTCCCCCTCTCTCTCTCTCGCTGCCTCTCTCTCTCTCTCTCTCTCTCTCTCTCTCTCTCTCTCTCTTCACATTTATCTTCCACGTCATATGAGTTGGTGCCCGATTTTAAAACTTTGTCCTTTTTTGCATGTGATTTCTTCATTTTTGATTATTTTCTTCGAAATTGTTCATTTTTGATTATTTTCTCTCGTAGTTTAAGGGGTCATAATATATTATTGATTCATCCATTTCTCTTTTTTTCATTTTCTCGCTCCGTCTCTCTCGCCGTCTCGACGTTCGCGACGGTTGAAAAAAAAAATGAAATAACGAGCCTTGACCCTCAAAGCTTTCCTTCCGTTTCAACACCGCCGACACCTCCTCCTCTGACTCGTAAACTTGAAAAACTTTGCCAAACCTCTTGACCGCCGTCTCGAGACGATCGGTCGTCGCGTTCTATTTATGAATTGCGTCTGGAGGTCTGAACCGCTCGCGCGCACACTTCCCGCAGCCGCGCACTACAGCGTGAAAAAATATCCCGCGGGTCGTTAGTCATTGTGGTTTTTTTTTTTTTTTTTCTTTTCTCCGACTCACTGCTCTGGAAATGATAAAACTTGGCAAATTTGTTCCCGAGGGTAGTTTCTCAATCTCGCAACGGAGCGATCGTATTTCAGCGATTTTTACGGAACTCGCCGGGAGCTGCTAAAACAATATTGTCGGAATCAAGCGAACTGCGAATAAACCAGAGTGTTTTCAAGAAAAAAAAAAACAACGAAGAAAGAGATTCATGGAGCCCAAACTTGCCAATCAAACATGCCCCCTAAAGCGATTTGAAATTTATTCGCTTCTCCCCAACGTATTATTCTTGTTCTACTTACGAAATATCTTTTCGCAAAGAATAAAAATAAGCGGAAAAATATAAAAGTCAATTTTCCTTTCCCTATTTTTTTTTATTATTTACTCCAATTTTCTAAAATTCCATTTAAATCGTTTTTTTTTTCAACGTGTTTTTAATTGAACACATTTTTTATACAGATAAATATGATAATTTATGGCTGAAAGAGTGTTTAAAAAATTATTTTTCTTATAAAAAACCACCTGATTTAATTGATCATATGCTTCAACTGAAATAAAAATTCCACAAATATAGACTTATTTATAATTAAGTAAACGTTTTTAAAACGTGTTTAATAAATTAGACCCGTAGTTTTTAGAAAAAAAAAAACTTGCTCCGTCAATTACACGGGTTTAAAAAAATCCACTCCTTCCATCTACTTTTTCCAAATGCCTCAAAATAACTTTTGGCTATTAAACGTTTTTTGAACTGATAATTTTTTTTCTCATTTCTCATTTGTTCCCCTGAATTTGCGAAAAATTTGTGACAATTCAGTCGAATTAGCGCGTCCAATAATCGCCACGAATGAAATCCGCGAGGTTATTGCGAGCATCAAGGCAGAGTAAGGATTTTCCCAGCGTGATTCCAGTGCCACTGAACCTCGCCCTATCTGGACCGCGATTTGCGAGATGGGGCGGCTGCGAGGAGAACGTGGGGGGCGAAGCGCACAGTTGGGGCTGTTCAAAGGAATCGCTTTCGTGAACTTTTGCCATTTGCGAGCGGGAGCGAATTCCGCGTTGCCGAGAAAAAAGTTAAGGGGGGAGAAC
>OZ023316.1:58905802-58922940 GCA_964007375.1 Ophion obscuratus | reverse complement strand
CGCTCAAATTCGTGGTGGCTGATAAATCTCGACGCGGGTCCAGAGGATGCTGCGTAGAGCCGAGAGGCTTCCGCCTTTCCTCCGTGTTTCACCGGACCTTAATAACGTTAAAGGTCGTAAACAACAAAACGAGAAAAAAAAAGAAGGGACGGCGAAAAAAGTGAAGAGCGAGCGGGGATGAATGAGAAATAGAAGGGCGAAAAAAGCCTGCAAAATTGGATACTTGTACATTGCTTCAGTTTGTTCGGTTCTTTTGTGCACTTTTTTTCTCATTTTTTTTTATCTGGCCTGGAAAACTCCATTGAATGGGAAATTTTGCTGCCCATTTTTCGCAGCCTTCTCGTCGAAAAAGCTTTTCAAGCCGTATAAAAAGATTTTTCCTTTGTTTATCAAATTCGGTATCGATAGATCTTTTTCGAAGTCCAGTGTTTCATAAACCATGAATGTATTCATCGAATTCCGTCCAATTAAAGATTTCATTGAATCGATTGGTAATATTGATAACAACCCTGGCATTTGGGCAGAGTTTTTTTTCGAAATAAAGGAAAATATATTTTATATATTGCGTATACATTTGTTTTGTAAATTGCGTAGGAATTTTTTTTTTCGTCCTCGATATTTTGTACGCACACACACTGTTTTCTGTTTTTTTCAACAATATGGTCAAATATTAATTTGATATATTCGTATTCGACCTTATTTTATTTTTTTATGATTATTATTATTATTTCATTATTATTTCTATTCCTTCATTGTTATTATTATTGTTATTATGCGATTATCCTCGCAAAGATCATTGTTGTTTTATTATTATTTCTTTTGTTATGATCATTATCATTATCATAATAATGATGAGAATTATTCTCATTATTGTTGTTGTTTTTATGAAAAAGAGCAAATTTTAATTCGATTAACTCGTATTCGACATTATTTTATCATTAGTAATATTTCGTTATAATTATTGTTATTGTTTTATTATCATTAATAGTTTATTACTATTATTGCCATTATTCGATTGTCCTTATAATTTTCATTATTGTTTTATTATTATTATTTTATTATCAGCATAATAACAATGAGAATTATTCCTATCATTGTTGTTATTCTACACTCTGCACCCCATATGGGTACCCAAACAGATTTTTACGTGACCATTATTATCGTTGTTATTATTATTATTATTATTATTATTACAAGGTCATCTTTTTTTACTCCGAGAGACGTGATCATATCATAATCAAATATTTTTTATCGGCAAAATTCCGCGGTTTATCCGCGGGGGATGGCCGAAGGGGTACCTACCCCTACGTACCGATTCCATTGCTTCCGGTCGTGCTTGTCGCAGCTATGTAACGCGACGCGCCGAGTTTCATTCCCGTGCAATGTAATTTCCGAAGCTGCATGTGGTGCTGTCTCCCGTGTCTTCTCTCCCGTCTCTTCGCGGCGATGCGCAAGAGATTCCCGTCCGCGCGATTGGTGCAAGCGAGATTCACAATGGAAAATAATCTCCCGCTTACCGAAGAACAGCTGGCGTGCCCGTGGATATGTATACGTGAGCGAGAAAATACGAGACGCGAAGAGTACGCGGGGATCGGCCGGGGATGGAAAAAAAATCGTGTCGATACAAAAAATTCGATAAAAATATTCTCTATTATATATATGGGAAATTCCACGCCATTTCACCTAGCCTGTGACCCCGATTTTTGGTTCTTCTGATTTCTTTTTGTAGAATCGTACCCCATGAAAGGAATATGCACACTAATTTTTAGATTTTCATCTCGTCTCTCTTAGGAGTTATAATTTTCCAAAAAACGTCGATTATCAACGTAAAGAAAAATATCAATTGTCAACGTCAACGTTTTTTTTGCTTCTAAAGTGAAAACTATTTTTTTAAATGATTGCCTTTTTTTAAAAAAATGTCTACAATAGTAACCCATTTTATGATTTTTAAGACTAGATTCATATCGTGGGCCTATTTTTCCTTCTACTTTTTTTTCGAATTAATCATATTTTTTTAAGAAGATTTTTATCATTTTCATATCCAATAATGCTATAATGATTTTATGATTTTCAATTCGGCTTCGACAGGCCTGAAACCATTTATTTTTAATTTGTGCTGGATTTAAAGATTTTTCTCAATTCAAAATAATTTATTTTCGTTAAATTCAGCACAAATTAAAAATAAACCGTTTCAGGCCTGTCGAAGCCGAAGGGGATGGAAAAATAAGAATTTTGATTTTTTTAAATTCGATACAAAGGAAATCGAAGAAAATGAATTCGGTAAACGTATTCTTCCGTTTTTATATATATTCAATTATTTATCTTATTTCAAATATATTTTTATAGTTTGACAAATCGGTAATAAATCTTTTCGTTCTAACCTAAAGTCTACCAAATTATAAACCAAATAAATTAATTCTCATCTCCCACAACATTGGCATAAATGTACGGTCGTATCGAAAGGGCATTAAAAAATGTTTGATAAAAATAAATCAATAAAAATTAATGCGATAAAAATAATCTCCATTTTATAAATACATTGTTTTGTTTATATTCTTTTATATCTATTTTTAATGTTAAAAATCCGTATTAAATCCTACCGGTCTCACTCAAGATTCACTAAATTATAAAACAAACAAATGAATTTTCATCCCTCCCAAAATTCAAATAACTGAATACCGCCCTCTTTAAAAATCGTCTCCCTCCACATTCTAATTACCAACATAATGAATAATTGAAATGCAATTCTCCAAGTAATTCGGACATCCCTGTCGAATGAATGATAATCACATAGTCCAATATCTCAGGAACTAATTATACCTAGATTGATCATAATCCAATTAAAGCTGAACAAACCAGCGACCGAATAAATTGGCAATCATTCTCTTTAAAATGCAAAATAAACCCATACCGCCACCTTCAAGAACGGCGTACCACCTTGACAACATTTCGATGCAGAATACACTTATGCAGATTGGAGAATTCCCAAAGTGCAACGCGTCGATTTCTCGGTTTGTTCTTCGAATTCAATTTTCACGTCGTAATTATTAGCAGTGAACCGCAACCGCTCGTGCAATCAGCGGCACGCGAGATAACGCTATCAATTATTGCCACTTAACGTTCGCATACGTACTGAGAGCCGAGACACGAAAGAAGGAGAGACAGAGAGAGAACGAAAAAAAAAAAAAAATGAAGAAAAAACGTGAGTAATGTTTGTGGACGTACGTGGGGTGTACACGAAGTGTACGTAGCACAAATGTACAGGGTGTCCAAATAAAGCATTACAAGCTCATATCTCAGAAAGTAAGGATTATAATTTTTAAAAACGTTTCAAATAAAAGTTTCGTTTCAAGAGGGGAAAAAGATGGCATTGTCAAATTAACCTCCGGTATAATCGCCATGATCATGTGAAGATCGACATAAAAACTTTTAATTAGTACCCTTATTTTTTATTGTATATATTGTATTTTATTGTATTTTTTATTTATTGTACATAGCTTACCTCGAGAGATTTCTGAAACACTATGGAGGAGTATTTTTTTCGAGTATACAGCCACTGTGAGGATGGTCCTTGAAGCCGAATGTTTCCAAAATGATCTCTTCTGAGATATATATATATATTTATATACATACATACATATATATATATATATATATATATATATATATATATATATATATATATATATATATATATATATATATATATATGAGGAGAGTTTGTCACCCGGCTAAGTGGCTTCCGTCACGCACCCTCACTCTATGCACCCACCTAGCAAGATTGTCGTCGACGTTCACCTTGCTCGCACCCCTGTCAGCTGCTCGCACCCCTTTCGTCCTACAGCAGCCCCTAACTCTCGTCGAGCACCCACACTTCCGCTACACGTACGACGTACATTCATAAATGTGAAATAAAGAGAACCCCAGCCATTGAAAAATAAAAGGGTTCTTTTTTCCTTTCAAGTGAAGTATTTTATTTATTTTTTTCTTCCCTCGAATTACTTTTAATATTTGGAAAAATGTATCTTCAGTTTCGACTGAAAAGGAAAATATAAAATTTTTCTCGTCGGTTCCGGTATATGAATGTGAGCGTTTAGCGCGACTGCATATGATTAAGGCCGAAAAAACAAGTCGATTTTCAATATTTTTTCCTGATGACAGTATTGAGATGTCGAGGTCGTAATTTTACGCGAAATCGTTACATAGGCTTGCCAAGTTTGAGTTTTTTAATTTGCAAAATGTCAATTAGCAATGACGTTATTATTTTTTAAACAATGGGCCGCCATTGCCGCATGGCCAATCGGTGTAGGTGCATCTGGCAACTCAGTGGTCCGAAACGAAAAATGAAAAAAATTACTTTTAGTATAATTATAAAACTTTTATAGGAGTGGATACTTTTTTGATATTTCGAAAATTGCGAAAATGGCAAGTAAGAAAAATACTTCGATTTTCACCCTGAAAAGCAGGAATAATAATTTTTTATTAACAAATGGATAAATATATGAAAAAAACAACGATCTGGTCATACGATAGAAAATTTCATAAACTACGCTCCGCCCGAATTTGCCGTGAATCGGACGAATTGATTTTAAAAGTGTAAAAATCGCAGTGGGCGATCTGACCCTTCACAAAAATCGCCATAACTCGGCCAATTTTTTCAATTTTCACAAGATTTTTTATATAAATTGAAGTCAAGATCCTACGCAATAACAAATCGTATTTCGAAATGTCTAGCTCATGCACACCCCTTAATGTACAAATAAATAATCGTGCGATGGATAATTAGCAAGGTAATTTCTTCGTTTGTTAACAAACGAGACTGCGTGTGTGGGGACGGCTACAAATGACGTGTACAATTTACTCGACACGAGTATTTTATGCACAGGTGTACTTGAGGAGATTGTATAGCCGGTGCGCGCTGAGGTGACTGTTCCGGGGTGACGATCGGTGATTCACTCAATTTTCCTATCGTCGCGCCGATCGCGACCATTACACGGCTCGAATAAAGGACGTGTACACGTCATATTGCCACGGCATAATATTAGCCTTGAATTACGAAATCCCAAGAGGCGCCCCTTTTCGTCGTCCATTCGAGAACGACACTTGCGAGGTCGTGAACTTTTGCTGGTCAACCAGAGTATTGCGAGTATCATCGACGAAATAATCTCATGTACCGGAAGTAAGGATCACATCAATTTTCCATACCGGAAGTACAGAAAGTAATGCAAATGTGCGATTCCGTTGGTACCGGAAGTATCGGGCGATACTTTCCGATTCCGGAAGTACAGGAAATAAGAGTCAATACTTTTCTATTCGGGAAGTACCGAGACTAAGATTCAACACTTTCCGACACCGGAAGTACCGGAAGTGAAGGTCAAAACTTTTCGATTCCGGAAGTATCCGAAGTAGCAGGCGATACCTTTCAATTCCGGAAGTAATGAACAATACTTTTTAATTCCGGAAGGACCAGAAGTAAAGGTCACTACATTTCGATTCCAGAAGTATCGGAAGTAACGGACAATACCTTTCAATCCCGAAAGTAACGAACAACACTTTTCAATTCCGGAAGTATCGGAAGTAACCGACAATACTTTTTAATTCCGGAAGTAACGAACAATACTTTTCAATTCCGGAAGTAACGAACAATACCTTTTAATTCCGGGAGTAACGAACAATACCTTTCAATTCCGGAAATAATGAACAATACTTTTCAATTCCGGAAGTATCGGACTATACTTTTTAATTCCGGAAGTAACGAACAATACTTTTCAATTCCGGAAGTAACGAGCAATACTTTTCAATTCCGGAAGTAACGAAGAATACTTTTCAATTCCGGAAGTAACGAACATTACTTTTTTAATTCCGGAAGTAACGAACAATACTTTTCAATTCCTGAAAAATCGGATGTAACGGGCAATACCTTTTAATTTTGGAAGTAACGAGCAATACTTTTCAGTTCCGGAAGTACCAGTCGATATTTTTCGATTCCGGAAGCGCTGGAATTAAATAGCAATCCTTTTCCATTCCGGAAGTGTTGGAAGTAAAGAGCAATCCTTTTCCATTCCGGAAGTACCGAGAGTAAGAGTCAATACTTTTCGATTTCAGAAGTATCGGAAGTAACGGGCAATGCCTTTCAATTTCGGTAGTAATGGGCAGTATCTTTTAATTCCGGAAGTAACGAACAATACTTTTCAATTCCGGAAGTAACGAACAATACCTTTTAATTCCAGGAGTAACGAACAATACCTTTCCATTTCGGAAATAACGAACAATACTTTTCAATTCCGTAATTATCGGGAGTAACGTACAATACTTTTTAATTCCGGAAGTAACGAACAATACTTTTCAATTCCGGAAGTAACGAGCAATACTTTTCAATTCCGGAAGTAACGAACAATACTTTTCAATTCCTGAAAAATCGGATGTAACGGGCAATACCTTTCAATTTTGGATGTAACAAACAATAGTTTTCAATTCCGGAAGTACCGGTCGATACTTTTTGATTCCGGAAGCGCTGGAAGTAAAGAGCAATCTTTTTCCATTCCGGAAGCGTTGGAAGTAAAGAGCAATCCTTTTCCATTCCGGAAGTACCGAGAGTAAGAGTCAACACTTTTCGATTTCAGAAGTATCGGAAGTAACGGGCAATGCCTCTCAATTTCGGTAGTAACGGGCAATATCTTTTAATTCCGAAAGTAACGAGCAATACTTTTCAATTCCGGAAGTATCAGAAGTAACAGGCAACACCTTTCAATTCCGGAAGTTACGAATAATACTTTTCAATTCCGGAAGGACCGGATGTAAAGGTCACTACTTTTCAATTCCGGAAGGACCGGATGTAAAGGTCACTACTTTTCGATTCCGGAAGTATCAAAAGTAACGGGCATTACCTTTCAATTCCAGAAGTAACGAACAACACTTTTCAATTCCGGAAGTACCGAAGCAAAGTCTCTTAGTTCCGGAAGTAACGAACAATACTTTTCAATTCCGGAAGTACCAGTCGATACTTTTCGATTCCGGAAGTGCCGGTAACGGGCAATACTTTTCGATTTCGACAATACCGGAAATAACAGGCAACACTTCTCGATTCCATTACTCCTCAACGAAGGACAATTGTTTTACTTTCCATTGGCCCGTTGTCGAAGTAACAAACAATGCATATATATTCCTTTGCATTACTGTAATCGCAAATCTACCCGGATCAGCTCTGCAGTTATACATTCTTGGAGAACCTGAGTAATGCGGGGGAGTGTCTATTACAACAGGGGCTGGAGGGGGGGGGGGGGGTTCTGTGTTGGGAATCGATTGTTCGAATGGTACAGTCACGCGAAATTTTATATTTTCATTCTTCTCAGAGCGCGACCATACACGACTCGTCTTTTCTTCGCCATTTTTCTTGCTCTTCTTCGCCTTCGCGGCGGGTTTATTTTTCTTTTTTTTTCGGTTTATTCCCTTCTTTATATTTCATTCTGCGAAGCGCTCAGCGCTCGGGGGATGTTCTCTCTCTCTCTCTCTGTCTCTGTCATGCTCGTATTGTCTCCGTCGCTGTCTGGCGGAGGTTAAAATACGTGCCGCGGACGGTACTCCAGCCAGCTGACGACTATAGAGCCCTCCGCATAGGTTTGTTCTTGCTGCGGATCTGGGCACGCCTTGCTCGAGACACTCAAGGGCGTAAGTCCCAGCGGGGTCCTTTTTTGAGCAGCGACTAGGTGCCTTTTCGTTGGTCCTAAGGGTTGACGTGTATCGCACTCGCGTATGTGTGCTGCGCGAGCGAGCAGCCTGGGTATCATATTTTACGATCTATTGCCATGTTAAATAGTCGCGAATGGACCGGCCCCTATACCGGGTGTCCCGTTTCAAGTTGAACATTGAAATATCTCAAGAACCGCGAGTCCGATAGAATAACGTTTCGGACGAAAGTTGCAGACTTTAAAGAATTGAGTAGGATGGTCAAACCCAAACAGACTGAAACGATGGAGATCTCGGGAACCGTGAGTGCGAACGAAAAACTTTTCGAACGAAAGTTGCACGGTTGAAAGAACTGAGTAGGATGGTCAAACCCAAAGAAAAACCCGAATGGATCCAAGCAGTAAAATATCTCGGAAACCGTGAGCCCGATCGAAAAAAAGTTTCAAACGAAAATTGCAGGGTTGGAAGAACTGAGTAGAATGGTCAAACCCAAACAAACCCAAACGGACTGAAACGATGAAATATCTCGCGAACCGTAAGTCCGATCGAAAAACGTCTCCAACGAAAGTTACAGAGTTGAAAGAACTGAGTAGGATGGACGAACCAAAAAAAAACCCAAATAGATTCAAACATTGAAATGTCTCGGGAACCATAAGTCCGATGAAAAAAAGTTTCAAACGAAAATTGCAGGGTTGACAGAACCAAGTAGGATGGTCAAATCCAAAAAAACACAAACATCGAAATATCTCGGAAACCGTGAGTCCGATCGAAAAAAGTTTCAAATGAAAATTGCCGTGTTGGAAGAACTGAGTCGATCGTCAAACCCAAACAAACCCAAACACCGTAATATCTCGGGAACCATGAGTACAATCAAAAAAAGTTTCGAATAAAAGTTGCAGAGTTGGACGAGCCGAGTGCCATCGTTAAACCCAAACAAACCGAAACAAACTTAGGAACGCTGGGTCGGATCTCAAAGTATTTTGGGTCAAAGTTGGGCAGTTTCAAGCGGTGAGCATGATGGCGATTGTTATCAAGATGGCCGACCGAGGCGCCACAGTCACGTGGAAGTCATTTTTGCCTCGAAATCTCATCGGCACTTCCATCCGCACTGTCAAAACAGTGCAATTTTCATTGAAAACATTTTTTTCGGACGATTCATAGTTCGGGTAAAATTTTCGTGGACAGACAAAAACGCGACACCCTGTATGCAGGCGTATTTCCATAGCCGCATACGTGTATATCCATACACAAGAGCGTCCCGAGACATTTGCGGAGCGTGCGGAGTACGCCATTTTTTTCTCGACTTTCACGAAGCACACTCTCGCACGATCTATCACTACCTTTCATTGTTTCGCGTTCTTTATTTTCCTCGTCTTCTTTCTTATTCGCTGTCCTCCTGGCGCTGTCTCTCCGCGATACTCGGTCACCCGATACACCGCGTATGATGGGACCGTACTCTCTTGTCGTGTAGTACGTATATCGCGGGATTAGATGGATCATAATGGATAGCGTATTGTGTACGTTGTATATACGGTGTCGAGGTGGCAGTCTCCCCTACACCCTCTTGAAATTAGATAGTGTCTTTTCGCGCCTTTTTTCATGTTTCATCGGCATTGAAGGATATAATGGATGCGTTTGTTCACTTTTTTTAAAACACGTTTTATTATGAAATAAACCAATACGTAATACAGAGAGGACAAACAAAGATATTTGAAATATCGCGTTATGGAAATGTATGGGGTGTCCTGTTTAAGGTCTTAGGCGACAGTAACGGGTATAAAATCGTGTGCGAATTGAACAATTTTTTTTCGTATGAAAAAGTGATTCACTCATGAAATTAATTACACATCTATTTATTATGAATATCAAGCTGTTAGAAAATATAAAACAATTTTCGGTGTACAAAATGGCCGACTACTCGATATTTCTCGAAACAGCTTTTTTCCAATTAGCGTGACCATTGGCAACTTCAACAATTTTCGCTCGATTTACTTCAAAGGCCATAGCCGGGTAAGTAGGGAAAAATCGCCCCCGCATTTTGTCCAACGAAATTTGGAGCATATTCTGAGGTATAAATATTTCATCCATGTCAACGCAATGGTATTATAAAAATGATTTTTTTTTTAAATAAAATAACAAAAAAAATCCGGAAACGCTTCAGTGTATCGATTCGATTTTTTTTTGGTTCTTGTCACGATCAAACGTGTTACGAAATAAAATTATAGAACATCTTGCGAACGATTAAGGTTAAAAAAATAGTGTTCCTTGTTTTATTTTTTTTTACTATAATCCACTTGGGGTAGAATAACGAAATTTTTTTCATATAATCTTTGGGCACCTTATTAGATTATATAATTTTTTCAAAATGATCGGTTCGGTACGCCACAGTGAAAATAAAGAAACAGACTTTATTGATATATTTTAGTTATATATCTATATAACTAAAATATATCAATAAAGTGCGTTTCTTTTTTTTTCACTGTGGCGTACCAAACCGATCATTTTGAAAAAATAATATAATCTAATAAGGTGCCCAAAGATTATATGAAAAAATTTTCGCTATTGTACCCCAAGTGGATTATAGTAAAAGATAATAAAGCAAGGAACATTACTTTTTTTTCAAACCTTAATCTTTCGCAAGACGTTCTATAATTTTATTTCATAACAGTTTGATCGGAACAAGTACCAAAAAAAAATCAAATCGATCCACTGTACCGTTTCCGGAATTTTTCTTTTTTTTTCGATATTTAAAAAAAATCATTTTTCTAAAACCATTGCGTAGACGGGGATGATGAAATATCGGGATTAGAACATCCGCAACAAAAAAAACGAACGGTTTTAGATTCAGTATTTTAATGGCTATAGCGCATTTCATACGATTTTTTTGTATGAAAAAATAACGACATGGCGGACATTTTTCGAAAAAACAAAAAAAAACTGTTTTTTTTACCTATTTGGCAAAAAAAATTAGTAAATATCAAAATTCAAAAAAATCCTTGATATGTACTGCCGCTATAGTTGTCAAGAATATATGGTTAAAATATCATAAGGATCGATTCAGTACTTTCAAAGATTTGATCAACAAGCCGTCGACAAACGTTCTTTCGAGAAAAACGCGTTTAAAGTTTGTTTTGATACCTAAAAATCCGTGAATTTAAAAAAAATGTATTTCGACAGTGTATTTATTAAGTGTAACAACTTTTATATAAATATCAATAATATAGACCTATCGAAAAAAATCATGAAAATAGCCGATTTTTTTAGCGTCTAAAGTGAGAAGACCCCTTAACGTAGATTACGCCCATCGCTGAATGGCAGTTTTACGCAGGAATATTGTGAAAAAATGTTTTAAATTCTACAAAACAAAACTGTCAAATCAGTCAGTACATTACGACAATTTCGTTTCCGTTTACATTACGACAATTATGCATCTCCCTTTGTTGAAAAGTTTTTCTTCAATTGTAACTTTTATAGGAACAGTGTAGACGATCGAATTAAAATTTAGCGGGTTCATTTAATGTATGATAAAAAAATAATTGTATAAATTTGAATCAAATGGCAACATTTTATTGCTATATTTACTATTGTTTTATTCATAATCCTTAGATTTGTAATTCCTATATTTAAGTTTTTTTATATACATCATTTTTCTATTTATAATTATTATATTATTATAGTTTTTCATATACAGCATTTTTCTATTTATAATTATTATATTTCTTATTATTATATTTAAAATTGCTATACTTTCATTTCTCAAATAGTTATATTTATTATATCTATATATAATTACCCTACGACCCTTTAAAAAAATGATATTTTTTCTCAAAGCCCTAGCAGAGCTAAAAGCTGCTGGAACTTGAATTCCGCACGCGTATCTCCGTCCCAAAAAGAGCATCATTCTTCAAAAAAAAAAAGGCTCGGACCCTCCTTACCGGAGGGATCGAGAAAACGACTCTTAAATCACAGCGAAGACTGCGCCTTCGTATAGGCAGTGCAGTACACGAGCACCGTGTGATACGCGTACTGGCCTCCCGGCCCAATAATGATCGGGCGAGAGGCGCCTCGGCTTCCTGTCAGAAGCGGAGATTCGCTAAATCGTTGGATAACGAGTTCATTGTGGTACGACGAGGCGTAAATCTCGCGTGGAAAAGAATGCAATATCGCGGCTGGTTCACGCCTCTCGTTCCTCTCGCTCGTTCGTACGTTTCATCATCGCAGTCGCCGCATTCAACGCTCGTCGTTTTGCTCTACCTCCGTTTATAGATTACTATATATATATACAGGGTGTCCCTCTTGTCTCTGCCACCGGAAATAAATCGGTAATTATCGACGTCACAAACAAATGTTCCAGACAAAAGTTGCACGGTGTGAAGGGGGCCATCAAATACGACCAATTTTTTGGTAAATTTTTTTAACCACCTTGTGGAGCACCTTAAGCCACATAAAACACATCAGGGTGTCGAAGTCGTTCAAGGTCATTCAAGGTCAGTATCGATAATACAAATCTAAATAGATGACCTTGAATGACCTTGAACGACTTTGACCTTCTAATGTTTTTTATGCGGCTTGAGGTGCTCCACAAGATGGTTGAAAAAAAAACGTACCATTCCATTTAAAAAAGTGGAGGTGACCTTCAGTGTGCGTCAAAGCCTCCACCGAAGTGGAAAAAATTGGTCGCATTTGATGGTCCCCTTCACACCGTACAACTTTTGTCTGGAACTTTTTTTTCTGACGTCGATAATTACCGAGTTATTTCGGGTGGCAGAGATAAGAGGGACACCCTGTATACGCGAAAATCTCGGGTCCCTATTTTTTTTTATTTTTTTTTATTTTCGGAGGGATTATTGAAAATCTTGATATTTAATGTTGAGAAGGATTCGCATTCGCTCGGTGCGTAGGAATCTTATCCACCAAAATCTCTGTCTCTCCGTCTCTCTTTTTTGTCTTCTGTCTCTCTCTCTCCTAGACATTAATGATCTGTAATGGCAATAGTGTACAAATTTGAGAAAATTATAAATAAAGCAGCCCCTACAGTTTTATTATATCGAGCAATGATATATCATGATATAATAAAATATGAGCAAATATAATACGATATAATATATTCATATATACATAGGTATATACATTTTATTCCGTGTCGTACATATGACTATTCTCATTTTTCTTCCCAGCTCGCAGCCCCTTGCTGATCATCCTCCTTGCCATCGTTTTTTCTCGTTCTTTTTGCTCTTCCTATTCCTCACCTCGCTTCACCACCCCCCCCCCTCCCCCCCACCCCGCCCACCCGCAGTACCGTCGTTCTCACAATAAATTGTGGGCGAAGCGTGGCGCCTACGTAATTCCGTTAAAGCCCGGAGGATGACACCGGTGCGAGACTGGGAGTGGAAATTGGTGGGTGGCGAAGGAGTGAAGGAGAGGGAGAGAGAAATCGTAGCCCCGTGTCGTCGCGACGCGGGGACCGCGAAAAATGCGCTTTTCCTCCGAATTTGCTCTATTCAACATTCTCCCTGTCTCTCGAATGCTCGAAAGGACGGGTCCACGTGTAGGTAGTGAGGGCAGAGCAATGTGAACCAGTAATTTTCCGTGCTGAGTGAGAGAGAGAGAGAGAGAGAGAGAGAGAGAGAGAGAGAGAGAGAGAGAGAGAGAGAGAGAGAGAGAGAGAGAGAGAGAGAGAGAGAGAGAAAGATCGACAGAGAAAGATGAATGGTGATTGATAATATTTTTTTTCCTTAGGTACACGCTTTTCGCGTTTGTTACCCATTCTTACCCTCATTACGACCGTTCTTTCCTCTACAGCTTACTCCTTTTTTCTCCATCTTTCTCCCTGTTTCCCCCTCTTGCGGCCGCAGCCGACTTCCCCCTCTGTATTATATTCATCATGACATTTCTGTCATGGGTATAGGGAAACTGCGGAAAACCTATACCAATACAGCCGGTCATCGAGTTCGCCCCCCAGGCGTGGAACTAGTCTTATTTCGCCGCGAAATGCCGAAAAAAAACATCTCACAACGAAACGTACGCGACTGGGATTCGAACCCGGGACCTCCCGGTCCGCTGATTTAGTTTCGAGCACGCTAACCACTAGACCATCGCACCGGTCTTGATAATATTTATCATGTTCCACTAAACTCTCGGACGGACACATGAAGTCACAGATGAAGTAAGGATAAATGTAAACTGGAATTGAAAGAAATGAACATTTTATACAAAACAAAAAATAAACAGAAATGAAAGAAACAAACATTCGACATAAAATAAAAAAAGAGTTACAAAATAAAATATAAATGAAAAAAGAGCAATCGAAATACAAAGTAAAACTCGATATGAACAAAAATGAAATTATGAACCTGAAATTAACTTAATAAAATTGAACAAAATAAGATAAGCGTAGAAAAAAATATTTACGAAAGTTCACGCTTGTTGGTGAAAAATCGTTAATGATATGAGAATAAGAAATAAACCAGAAAATGCAATATTAGAGAGATTGATTGATTGATTGAATAAATTCATTGGACCCTAGTTAAACTATGGGGTTAAGTATATAGAATAGATAGAAAGGTAAGTACGGGGTATTTTCAGCAATACAAAAACTAGATACAAAAGTAATCGCAGTTACAATCATGAACACAAGTTACGCAACATCAACGAGAGTAAAGAGATTAAAGAGAGAGAGAGAGAGAGAGAGAGAGAGAGAGAGAGATCGAAAAATAGAGAGAGATTGATAATATTTATTATGTCCCACTAAACTCTCGAACAAACCTAAAGTTACCCATGAAATAAGAATAAATATAAACAGGAAACTAAAAAAATGAACATTTATACAAAACAAAAAATAAACAGACATTAATGAAACATACATTTGACATAAAATAAACAAATAGATGCAACTAGACGGAAAATAAAGTAGAACAACAAAATAAAATATAAATTAAAAAATAACATCACTCGAAATACAGAGTATAACTCAATATAAACAAAAATGAAATTATAAAACCAAAATAAATTTCATAAACTTAAAAAAACAAGGTTTTCTAAAAAGCTTTGCAAAAAAGTTGTACAAATAAAATGCGATACCAACTAACTTACAAAAATAAGATGCGGAGAAATTAATATTAACAAAAATTATATACTCATACGGATTTTAGTGAAAAATCTGTAATGATGTGAGAATAGGAATTAAGAAGGAAATGCAATATTAAAAAGCGAGAAAGCGAGAGAGAGAGAGAGAGAGAGAGAGAGAGAGAGAGAGAGAGAGAGAGAGGGAGAGAGAGAGAGAGTGAGAGAGAGAGAGAGAGAGAGAACAGGGAAATCTTCCATTGTGCCGCTCCATGTGAGGTCCCCGTGTTCGCGGACCTCCCGCTGCCTCTCCACTATGAATTCAGCCAGAAGGCCTTGGGAATTCATTTCTCAGATTATAAACTAGCTAGGGCTGTATAGAATGATGGTGGCGCTCCGCTCTCTATGTGGTCATTTGTGTGTATGTGCCCACACAGCTGACATACCTGAAAGCGTAGATGTAGTGAGCAAACAAACATCGTGTGTTCATCCAACGATGGACACTTCAAAGGAGCTTCTTATTTCCATTACTGCGCCTTCTTTTGTATCTGCCGCCCGCTGCTTTGTTAACTTCCGTCAGTGACGTATATGTGGGACATGCCAAGCACCATCGTCAATCGCACAAATGTTACTGAAAATTGTAGTGCCCCTCTTTTCGGTTTGCCGGGCTGAATTTAGACTCCTAGCACTTGGATTACATTCTAATTGGCGGAAATAATTTTCCGAGCGGAAAAATGTTGGTGTAAGGGAAATCTAATATATAATATTCTGTAGATCGCTTTCTTCTGTCAATAAGCATCCTGTCAAAAAAGATTTATTGAAACAAGCTAAATGCGTTTATTTTATCCTTTTTTATGTCAATAAACCAAAACTTGCGTAAAATCGACTTTTTTTTCAAAATTAGATTCTACTATTCCAGAGATTTATTAAAAATATATTTATTTATTTAAATCTAGATTTTTGAACACTTTTGAGCAATGAAAGATTTATATGCTTGTAATAATTTTGGTATTCAGTATTGTCGTTTGGAAAAAATATTTAGTCGTATAGACTAAATGGGTATTTTTAATTATTTACATTTAAATTAACTAGCAAATTCATAGACACAGTAGTACGCTTTGTGGCCGGAGTGTGGCGCAGGGCCTCGAGGCTTCTCCCACAAGCCACTTGTACTCCGATGATGACATTTTTTCGCAACGTTTGGCGGTGGACACTCTCCAGCTCAAATGGTCCATTCGAAATCTAAAAACCAAAGAGTTTATTCGAGGCAACAACAAATCCGAGTCGTTGACGATCGTCGATTATTTAAATAATTTGTTTCAACAAAGTGGCGACGAATTGGAACTTTAGCATTCAAAATTTATGAAAAAAGTCGTCATTTCTACGCAAGCATTAAAAAATGAAGGTCGATTAAAAAAAAGTGAGATCGTCAACGACCTTTACATGTTTCTCGTCGTATCTTCTGTAAATTTGGAAACAATCCGTGAAGTGGTTCTCGAGATATCGTGTCCACCGACTTTGAAAACAGTGGTTCCAGACAAACGCGTTTAAAGTTTGACGTATGGTGCTGCTACCGCTCGCCAGGCCGACTGTTGGAAGCTGTAGCTCATTTAATTTTAGGAATATTTCAATGAAATTTTCAGGGAATGTAGCTGAAAGACTGATACTATCGAATAAAAGTATTTTTGAGAAATGCAACGTTTACTGCATACCAATAAAGATTTCTTGATTCAAATATGTCTCTTCGTTCGAATCAATAATGTTTTTTCATCAAATACGTATTTATTGAGGCCTTAAGCCACTCTAGGATTATCCAAAAATGGATTTTTGTTTTTTGTTAAAAAGGTACGTCAGTCCCTATAAAATTATATTACAAATGATGATTGGTGTGAAAAACCTCCAAGTACTCGATTTTCGGAAATTGGTGAAGATTAAAGGTATTGAAAGATTATTCATGTCGTGACTTTCTACTAACTGCAAACGCGTTTATCTGAAAACTATTTTCCAAGTCGGTCGGGCTCATAAATCAAACAAATTTCAAGCGATTCACTTGAAATTTTAACTGTCTATTTAAAATAACATTTTCTAAGGCACGACGTAGGATTTTTTAAATTATATTGCATAGTGCCTTTTTTATAAACCATTTTCTGACGATTTTCTCATGGCATTTTATACTTTTTGTTTTAGAAATGCGTCATTTTGACAAAAAAAAATCTACGTACTTCTATTGCTACTCTTATATATAATCGAAAAAAAAACTTGAGCGTCTCATCATAATTCAAAAATTATAGGAGCTGTTGGTCCGGCCATTGACCATCCAGAAATAAAGGCGTCATCGGAAAAATACTGCACAGCCGCCATTTTGACATGTATCGCTGTGAAAAAATAAT
>OZ023316.1:58870802-58900802 GCA_964007375.1 Ophion obscuratus | reverse complement strand
TTTAATTGGCTCTACAATGCCAATTTTTCTTCCAAATAAGTCACATCTGCGGCAGGTGATGCTCAATTATTTCCTGGCGAAGAAATTGGCCGCGGAAACGTATCGTTTGCTAAAAAAGGAAGTGCATGCCGAATATGCTCCTTATGTCTCTATGGACAATAAGGACCGCGGAAAACCAGCCAAAAGAGGGCTGTCGTGTATTGCGAACTGGTGTTAGCATCGGAAAGCATCACTGGGGATCGTTATCGACTGCAGCTGATGCGTTTGAAGCAAGCTCTGCACGAGGAGAGGCCAGAATGGGAGAATCGCTATGAGAAGTTGCTCAACCGGTTAAGGGGTTACCCCCACTTGCGATTTTGAAAAAAAATCGATTTTTTTTATTGCATTTTTTTGAAGTATAAGTATCGGAGAATATGTCCTGAAAATTTCAAGTCGATCCGAATAAAATTGACTGAGATATGAGCGTTGAAAGAGAAGAATCCGTTGTGTAAACGACCGGCTAATTGAAACTTTAAACGCGTTTTTCTCAAAATGGCATTTCTGAAGTCGGTGACCAAGATTACTAGAACACTAATGAACCGATCTTCTTGAAATTTTGCAGGCTTATTTAATACATAAAAATATAGTCTTTAATCATTCGATTTTTTTTTTCGAAAAACAATGGCCGTTTTATAGCCAAAAAACGGCCGTTTTTTTCGTTAAAATCGAACCATTAACTTTGACTGTCCGCCATTTTGTGAAAAATGAATAGTTTTTAAAATCCTTCGATTAAAGACTAGTTTATACTTATATTTGACTAAATCCATCCGCATTTTATTTTTTTCAGACGATCCACTTCGTCGCAATGTTGGTCACCGCAAACCGTGTATATAAAAACATTATTTCATTGACGGCCGTTTGCCACTAAACAATGTAATATTTTTCAATAAAAAAATTACTGAAAGTTCTTCAAGACGTGTTCTTTAAGATGGTATATTAATCGATTAAAAAAGTTTTGTAGTTTTCTTTTAAAAAAATCATGAAAAAAGCCTTTTTTGCGCTACAAATGGGAGGAGGCTTTAAGGAGTACTTAGAAGGAGTTGACTGTGAAATCCTAGCCTACCAGCCATACTCCCCAGGCATCGCTCCCTCCGACTACCATTTGTTCCGGTCGATGCAGTCAGCGCTCACAAATAGCTGGATGAGCGGAATGCCTCTAAAGAAGCCAAATTCTTCCTGCATGGGATTCAATTGTTGGTCGAAAGATGAGCCAAGGTTGTCCCGATTCGCAATACCTTGAATAAACCAGTTTGTCGATTTGATACCGAACCACTATCTTTCCTTTCGCACAAAAACGTGCGGTTTCATATGCAAGCCCTCCCAATAGAAAATTTGATCATTATAGCAGGCTATGTGTGTCTACAGTCATGCTCCCCATCAGTGTCGAAGAATAATGAAGTCCATCGGTTTCCCACAGTCCCTCTCAAGCAGACTCTTTAAAAGTCAACATACCAGCAGCCTCGGATATACCTTTCTGAAGCCTCAAGCGTACACCAACAACGTCCGACCCAACGATAAAATTACACTTACGTCGGTGACTATCTACCTTCAATGGCAGCACCAATCACGCCGTCCTTCCAATGAGGGTAATTAAGGCCCGACGCAATCTACCTCACGAGCGAAGTACGACACGGCGCGATTGGACTCGATAATGTGGCAATGATTCAAACGTTACCAAAATAAAAAAAAAACAAGATATATCGAGGGGGCGTAGGCACCTCGATCCTACTTGAAAAAGTGTTCGAATCAAATTGAATTTCTGTTTTTTTTTCTTTTCATATCATCTAATGTATAGAAAAAAGCGTTACGGTTGCGTGATGGACATTGAGAAAAAGGTTTTGAAAAATGTTGTGACAGGTGAATTAAAATTCATCCTTTGAATGGATAATCGAACCGCAACGACTACTCAGCAATTGTGAGGTGGTCGATTTTGGAACAGCGATCTCAGGCTCTTGATGGATTTGGAAAGACGAAGAAATGAATTGTTAGGGTTTGAAAAAAAAAACGATCCAAGTATAAATTCACCTCGGGCCATTTCAACGAAAAATCCATTTTGGATCGCACTTCCGTTTATTCCATGATCTTTACAGCGGTGGCGAAAGTAAAATGGGCTACGAACAATACGATCGATCGTACGTGACGTTGTGGTACGAGCGCTAAAAGAGCCCGCGGTTTTTCTCTCGCGGTGAACGACGTGAACGAAAGTCCCATTTCTTCTGCTCGCGAGTCACATTTCTACGAGCTTTGCATACCATATCTCGGGGCGATATTTCTCTCTCTGTCTCTTCCTCTCTTTCTCCATCTCGCGAGAAGGAAAGGAGTGAAAGAAAACGGAGAAGTCCGTAGTTTAGAGTATGGGGAACATAATCGTTTCCAGCATCGAGAAAGCAACGTCATAAATACCGGGACGCAAAGGGGTCCGGTGGCCATAACTCCTCTTGGCTACCAGAGAGAGAGAGAGAGAGAGAGCCAAAATGAACGATGGTAACCCCAGCGTCTTCGACGACGCCTTTCAAAGCACACGAGGGGCATACCAAACACTTCGTCTTAGTTTCATTCTCTCTCTCCCTCTCTAGGTATTTATATTATATTAGATTATATTATATTGCATTATATTATAATATATTATACGATATTATATTATATTATATTATACTATATTTTACTATATCATATTATGCCATATATTATATTATATTATGTTATATTATATAATATTATGTTATATCATTCTTTTTAGTCTTTGTTTAATGTCGTAACAACGTCGACGATTTTAAGCAACCATATTATATATTATTGTTTTTGTATCGTAAGCACTATAGTTCATTAAGATGTATGCGTGCGTGTATGTGTAATACATCTCGAGTTGCCACGGTTAATGGAATTTTGTTCCAAAACTACCTCCGCACTGGGCCATTAAGCTACTATATATTACGAAGAGAAAGAGGAATAAAGAAGGAACAATAACACGAAAGAAAAAAAGTAGAAAGCTCTCTACATTTTTTCCAGGATCGTTATAGATTAGAGAGCCCGGTGCGATAACGCGTTTGACAGCTTCTTCATAAATTTCATCCTAGTTGCGGAGCCGCACGCGCGCGGCTACGGAGGCTCTGCAGATTCTCTCATCCTTCCTCGGGCCCCGTCGATCTTTCATTCACGAAATTTACGTGCGCTTTCTCTCATCGGGGATATACGTGGCTCACGACAAGTTTTACGTTCCAGCGGGTGGATTTTTTTTTCATCTTCGTTGATATAATAGGATTAGAAGTCGACGTCAGACAAGAAGGTTTTGTACTTATTGGGATCATTTGTGATAAATGGAGTGAGTGAGTAAGTTTGTGAGTGGGTGAGTGAGTGAGTGAGTGAATGAGTGAATGAGTGAGTGAATAAGTGAGTGAATGAGTGAGTGAATAAGTGAGTGAATAAGTGAGTGAGTTAGTGAGTGGGTGGATGAGTGAGTGAGTGAGTGATTGAGTGAGTGAGTGAGTGAGTGAGTGAGTGAGTGAGTGATTGAGTGAGTGAGTGAGTGAGTGAGTGAGTGAGTGAGTGAGTGAGTGAGTGAATGAATAATTGAGTGAGTGAATGAGTGGGGGAGTGATCGAGTGAGTAAGTGAGTGAGTGAGTTATTGAGTGAGTGAGTGATTAAGTGAGTGAGTGAGTGAGTAAGTGAGTGAGTGAGTGAGTGAGTGGGTGGATGAGTAAGTGAGTGAGTGAGTAAGTGAGTGAATGAGTAAGTGAGTGAGTGAGTGGGTGAGTGAGTAAGTAAGTGAGTGAGTGAAGAGTGGAGTGCGTTCGTGAGTGAATGAGTGAGTGGGTGGGTGAGTAAGTGAGTGAGTGAGTGAGTGAGTGAGTGAGTGAGTGAGTGAGTAATTGCGTGCGTGAGTGAGTGAGTGAGTGAGTGAGTGAGTGAGTGGGGGAGTGATCGAGTGAGTAAGTGAGTGAGTGAGTGCGTGCATGCGTGCGTGAATGAGTCAGCAAGAGAGAGCGAGAGAGAGAGAGAAAGTGAGATTGACTGATGAAACGTGTAAAACGTATTGACGAGTATTTATAGAAATGAAAATTTCATATCAAACAAAAAATAAACAGAAATTGAATTTGAATACACATTTGAACACAAATAGAAACGGAGACGGAGACAGAGGAAAGAAGGAAGCCGGAGTTGTCATACGCGAACTTTGGCAAAGCCACCCCCCGACCTCGAACCCACCCCTCTAATACAAACCCATACCAGGTGAAGATAAATAAACGTAGAGAGATCGAATGTCCAGGCTTGTGCGAACATGAAGAGCGACGTCTCGGGGATGATCGCAACCCTATGATGACCCCCCCCAACCCTCTCTCCAGCTAACACTAGGGGTAGTTTCGTAATACGTGCACGCACCGTGTCGGCAATTATTGCGAGTGCGGGGAATCTTCTTTCTCTTCTCTCTCTCTCCTCTCCCTACCTCTATTTATCCTCGTCGCGCCCTTTTTCAACCCTTTCTCACCTGATGTCATGGGCCAACACCCACGGATTATAGTACTCTGTGTGTGTGTTCACTTCGGGCCGTGTGTATACAGCGGGAGAGACACGCGTAATGCGTCGTAGAGCCACGGCGAACGCGCGTGTACAAGGGTGAAAGCGCTTCTTTCTTTCTTATTTTTATTTTATTTTTTCAGCGTTTCACGAACCGAGGGGTGGCGAAACTTTTGAATTCGATATTAATACAGAGGGGATGTAACTGCGTGTATCGAGGCAGACACGACGGAAGCTCTTTCATACGTTTCACCCCTCCGACAAACTCACTTATATACAGGGTGTCCTGTAATTAATGGATAATCGTGCAATCGTCGATAGGTCAGGTCCTGTCTTACTATATGCTGGAATTTCAGTTTCGTAAAAGCCTCGCGATTTACGAGGTCAAAATCATCTGCTTTTCGTGTTTCGCATGGCACTTTGATGAGGGATAACTTTTTTTACTCGGTTTAAATAAAAATACTCTTGGGTATTATACTAGATAAATTTTTCTAGATAAGTACTTATCTAGAAACATAAACTTTTCTAGATAACTTAAACCTTCTAGATAACTAGATACTTTTGTAGAACTATAAACTTTTGTAGATAACTTATACATTCTAGATAACTAGATATTTATTTAGAACTATAAACTTTTCTAGATAAATACTTATCTCGAAAAGTCTTCTTTTTAACCCTAAATTTCAAGGAAACTTTATGAAAAAAAATCTTTTGCAGAATTTTCATACAAACCAATTCGAACATCTGCCTTTGATAGCTTGCGGTATAAAAGAAATGTAGGTACTACGCATATCGTGCCATTTACTTTAAAAAGTTGCTTTGTTATCGTCGATTCATATCATTTGTAGAAATGGCAGGTGAAAAACCAAAAGCAGATGATTTAAAAAAAGGTAATTCTTTAGATAAGTGACTTTTCCGAAAAACATTATCCGATTCCCCGATAAAATATCATTTATTGGAATATAAAATTATATTCAGTCGAAGAAGCTTCAATGTTCAATTTTAAAAAAATTGTTACGAGAAATAAATTGTTAAAAAACATTTTGAATTTTTCAAAAACCCAAACAAACCCAATATAAGCGTCGAAATCTTCAAAAATGCCCTATTTTATAAATATAAATAAACCCCATAACTTTTTATGGGGACGGGGGGTAAATTTCAGCTTCCCCCGACTGGATATCATCATCTATAACGTAACAAATGAGAAAATAGCAAAAAAATAATTCTAAGCTTATTTTTCGGAAAATACACTCATCTGAAGAATTACCAAAAAAACATGAAGCCCAAAATATCGAAAATCCTGGAACTTTTACCAAACTAAAATTCCAGCATATAGTAGGACAAGATATGAACTATCGACAGTTGCAGGATTATCCATTAATTGCAGGACACCCTGTATATGTGTGTGTGTCGAGTGTCGCTTGCAGTCTTGAATGTGTATATACAGGGTGAAACACACGCGTGCCTCTGTACCATGTTTAAGCTATTCCTTTCGCGAGCCCGAAAATTTAACAATTAACCGATTTTCGTCTATTATCAAGGAAAATAACATTTCAGTATACTGGTAAAATTTCATGCCACGTTACCGAACTTTTAACGAAAAGTGACGATTCTAAAAATCGTTTCATTTATACGGGGCTTTATGGAGATGACGCGCTGATCACATTTCTATTTAATAATTTTCTACACTAAATATAAGTCACCGAATGTTCAAAGAAAATATTAATGATGGAACGTATTTCGTGTATTTTTTTTTTTTTTTTTTAATTAAAATTAACATCGTCAGTGACGTATAATAGAGCCTCTGTAAAAAAAGTGTCGTCCAACGGCCCACATTTTTAACTTGACAATCATGATTATGCAGAATGAAAATAAAAAAGTTTTATAATCTATATAAATATAGCTCACTCTGTAGATAGCCGTTTTTTCGAAGAAAAAAAATCTTCATGAAACGCCGGACGTTTAAAAAAAAGTGTAATTTTGACAAAATTTTTACTTATATTCCTGGCTTTGAAAAATACTAAATTCCAAATAAAATAAAACAGCGGCATACGAAGATAGCTACTGCGATAACGAAAATGGTGTTTTTTTTTTTCAAATTGAAAATCAAACAAATATAGCTAAAATTATGATGCCAGGTCGAGAAAAGTCGTTTCAAGAAAAACGAGATTGAAACTTTTAGTATACGTAAATAGTCGCGTTACTTGCTCTCCCCAAATCGTTTGTAACTTGGTCAATTTTCAATATTTCGACTTGATCATTTTTTCACATTTTTTTGTATATGTATTTTTTTTAAATGCATTTTTAATTTTGTGTGTGTGTACTTTTTTCGCGATTTTTTTAGCCTGTGTTACCGTTATGGAGTGCACTATTGAGCAATAAATAAATGACCAACTGAACAGTACCGTTGGTGCCTCAAATTTTTATCAAAATCTCGAATAATATTTTCGGGAACAGTCGCCAAACTTCATATGATTAAAAAAAAATACTTCTTCTAGTTTAAAGGACTCCAACTTGCTTTGCAAAAATTTCTAAGAGTACTGGTTATTTCTAAGTACTGGCACAAGAGAAAAAATAAATAAAAACCCATGCTACAGGAAAACTGGAGGAAAAATGGATACAATTATTTTTCCTCGAAAAGTAAAAAAGATCGTAGAACATACGTAGGGGCGATTCGGATAAGGACGACGTCGACATCCTCATGGACGTCACTTTTTGGGTCACCCTGCATATATATATATATTTATTTTTTTGAACATTCATTCGCTACACTACAATATATAGTTCTATAAGATATATAATATACAGTATGTTTCAATAAACTAATATTATATCATATTATGAATTTATACACGTATATATATATATATATATATTTATTTATTTATTTTTCATTCATGTATGCTTTATTAATTGATCTTTCCTCATTTATTTTGCTCATTATTTTGTTCAGATCCTCCTATACGCATGCCTGACTTTTCCTGTTAAAAATATTGGAATTTTCGAAGACCCGATTAACTTAAGCGTACACCCGAGACATCCTTAATGTGTGGCAGACCAAAACCCACGGGTATCATTATCAAGCTGCACGGTGCAATTTCGTGCAAAAAATTGTGAGCCTTAACGAGTGCGAGAGTAAAGAACGAAGGAGAGGTGCATCTTCCTTTACCAGATGAAAATTTCTGCATAAAAACGTGCATAGGTACATATATATATATATATATATGTGTATATATATGTATATGTATATGTATATATATATATATGTATGTATGGAACTACTGTCCCGACGGTAGACTTTATTTCGCTCGCAGTTCCGTCGGTTGGGATCGTCCAGCGTAAAGAGCACCTATTTCCGTTATTAGCTCAGCATGCAGCTCAGCCTTCCATCTATCGCTCGCATATAAAGTCACGGTGCTTTCAATTTAAGCGAGTCCAGTTTGCACGTGCGTTCAATTTTGTACTGGGTTATCAATGAATATAGAATAATATATGACACGATGATTAAAATAACAAAATATAATACTCGGTGCAATAATAGCGAATGACTGTGTACGTATTTATCACAATTTATTTAAATAATGTCATGTAATGTATTAGATTTAATTTCTGAGATATGATGATTGTTGCAATCTCATATCCTATATAATATTATAAGACATATTAAATATAATATAATATGAATGAAGTAGCGTAATAAAAAATAATAACGTATAATATTTATGTTTATTTTAAAGTGCATTTCAATAAATAATACTCGAGGGTAATTTTGTACTGCCGTTTCTTATATTTTGACTAACTTCTTTGGCATCACAATTAAACAATTGATGTATCATACTTCATACAATAATATAAAATACTTGTTTAGGTCTGTTTCGGTTCATTGAAATGCTTTTATCCAGCATATGAGATTTTATGGCATACAACAAAATGTAAAGCAACTCAATATTATTATATTATCATAACATATTAATCAACGATAATAATAATAATTATAAAATAATATGTTGCCTTATATAATTTTCTTTCGCATATAAAATACGATACAAATAAAGCAGCATAATTAAATTAATAATAATACAACTCTATCCCTGGTATACCGTAAAATATTCATTCGAACGGGGTACAATTTCGAATAATCGGATATTAAAAGAATGTTGGTTTACGCAGATGAATCGCTCATACTCGTAGCAATTACTTGGACGATCCCCAAGTATACGCGTGTTATTGTCTCGCGCACTTTAAAGAGCACGAATAATGCCCGGTTCATCTACAATATTAAAACGTGCGATATAATACGCAGGTATAATCCTATGAATTGCCCCGAGACGTCGCTCCGTGTTTGCTCGTATAAATATGCGCGCTCCAAATGCATTCACCCCGTACTATATCGCGCGCACTAAAAAGCGTATTTAAGACGTTAAGTCTAACCGGCGTATAAATAATGGAAATGGATAGAATGCGAAATGAGGTGGCGCTGGGCCCGGGAGAATAAAATGAGAGAACTCCAATATTTCGGTCTCGGTTTTTGGGCGACTGAAATTCGCGAGCTGGAAAGCCCTTAACCATTGATGGAAAGAGAGTGAGAGAGAGAGAGAGAGGGGGGGAGAGAGAGGGGGAGAGAGAGAGAGGGGGAGAGAGCGAGAGAGAGATTTAACCAAGTGAAGTCGAAGGCTTAAGGGGTCTTCTCACTTCAGACGCTAAAAAAGGCCTCATGATTTTCGAAGGATTTTCATGATTTTTTTTGACAGGTTTATATTATGGATGTTGATATGAAAGTTGTTACACTTAATAAACACACGTTCGAATACATAAAGAAATTTTTTAATGTATTTATGTAACCCAAACAAATTTTTACCGACAAATTTTGAATTTTTTTTTTCGACGACTTGTTGATAAAATCTCCGAAACTACTGAACCGATCCTTATGAAATTTTAACCACGTATTCTTTACAACTATAGCTAGCGCATACAAAAGATTTTTTAAATTTTGATATTTACTATTTTTTGCCAAAAACAGTGAAAAAAATACGTTTTTTTGTTATCTCGAAAAATGTCCGCCATTTTGTTATTTTTGCACTGTGAAAAATCGTATGATATGCGCTGCAGCCATTAACATAATGAATCTAAAACCGTTTGATTTTTTTGTTTCCGATGATCCATCTCCAAGATTTCATAAACAGCGCAGACCGACAATTTTTTTAGGACACTTGTTTTACTACCATTTTCGTCTATAAATAGTGACTTAAATAAATAAAAGTCTTTTTCAAATGTATTTCAAAAGTGTAATAAATTTTATATCAATATCTATAATATAAACCTATTTAAAAAATCATAAAAATAGCCTTTTTAGCGTCTAAAGTGAGAACACCCCTTAAGAACGATAGAAAAGAGAGAGAGAGAGAAATATAATATTTAAAGATATAGGCCTTTTTTTCTTTCTTCGTGTTTCTGTTTATCCGTTGTATCTCTCTCTCTCTCTCTCTCTCTCTCTCTCTCTCTCTCTCTCTCTCTCTCTCTCTCTCTCTCTCTCTCTCTCTCTCTCTCTCTCTCTCTCTCTCTCTCTCTCTCTCTCTCTCTCTCTCTCTCTCTCTCTCTCTCTCTCTCTCTCTCTCTCGCTTACGCATCCGCAACGTCAACGTCATAGATATCGACTTGCTCAAATTCTCTCTCATCGATACACGCTGATCAATATCGATCCGAATCAGCAGCTCGCTGCTTAATTTTGCGTCGTTTTGTCATCACGTGTATCATTTGTTTTTCGTATATCTATTTTTTTCGGATAATCGTTGCCGACGGTCGGATAATTATCGTTGTTTTAATTTCGCGGAAAGTTATTAACGATGGCAATTTTCGTCGGCGATGAGATCTCGCGCAAGGGAATAAACGCGCTGGCAGTCGTTACAATGGCCCAGGAACTCATTACAACGTTGTACATACACGTCGAGCGCCTCTTACTGAGCGTTCGAAATAATTATGCGGTAATGCATCCATCCGAAATTGCTCGTAAGCAGTATTATGTTTTCGTTGAATTATAATTGTTTAGGAAGGAGCCTATTTTTCTTCGTATTTTACTATGATACTGATAATGGTACGTGATACTGTTTTACTAATTAATACTCATTCGGATATATATATATATATATATATATATATATATATATATATATATATATATATATATATACACATGTGTGTGTATGTGTATATTTCTATAACTATTATTAAACATAATGAGAATAGTCGAATGTAGACGTAATATATTTATACTCCTGTGTAGAGAGCAACGAGCTGCATCGATCGGTGCATCAAGAAATGCTTCATTCCATTTAAAATCATAAGCTTGGGGCCCAAAATACAGGTCGATTTTCAATATTTTTTTCCGATGACAATATTGGTGTGACAAAGTCGGAAGTTTGCACACAATTGATATACAGTCTTGCCAAATTTGAATTTGTTTTTTTTTTTGAAACATTTCGATGAACAATTAAGTCATTATTGATAAACAAAGTACCGCTACGAGGGCCATCGTTGCTACATGGCCAATCGGTGCAGATGGTTCTGGCAACTAGGCTCATCTGAGATGAAAAATAAAATAATTTACTTTTAGTATCATAATAAAACTTCCGTATGCCCGGGTACTTTTTTTGAAACATTGAAAATTACGAAAATGGCAAGTTTTAGAAGAAAAAGTTTGATTTGCGGATAAACAAACAGCTTGAATCGTTTGTTGTTAACGATCAAATAAATATACGAAAAAATAATCCGGTCATACGATAGAAAATGTTATAAACTATGCTCCGTCCTTTTTTAGAGTGAATCGAGCGAACAGATTTTGCGATACGACTAAGACCGTTTCATAAAATTTAGCGTTCGAGAAAAAAAATAATACGGAGTGTCTCCCCGTCCGGAAAGCGGCTCAGTTCACGCCGTATTTCCAGTAGACGTACATATTGTGATTCGTGTCAGCTAGTATCCGAACGAATAACATATGTATAATCGTCCGAATAGTATGTGTTAAATTGTTAAACAATCTATCTGGACGAGTAATTTACACGTATTCGTGCGAATAAAATCTTTATAATTTTGGTCGGGTTTGTTTGGTTTTGTTTTTTTGTTCGTTTGGGTTTGTTTGGTTGGGGCGTTACGCAGCGTGAACTGAGCCGCTATCCGGACGAATAACACGCTTATTCGCCCGATAACCGGACGGCGAGCCGCAGCCAAAAGAAAAACGCTCAGCGAGCCATGCGATCCTCCACATAAATCGTCGTAATTCGTTCGATTTTTCGAATTATCACAATATCTTTGATACAAATTGAAGTTTAAATGCTAGCCTATACGACTATGTTAACAAATTATATTCTCATAATTTCGAGCTTATACGGAACCCTCAATTTTCATCTAAAGAATATTTTGGTATCAACACGTCGGCAGGTATTTGAGTTGATCGATTTCAATAGAACACATGTACGTGTATATGGATAAATATATACATATAAATACATATATACATATATATATATATATATATATATATATATATATATATATATATATATATATAATATTAACTTATCAGCATTGAATACAGTAAACATTGTAATATGATATAATTGCGATACTTATATATATATATATATATATATATATATATATATATATATATATATATATATATATATATATATATATATATATATATATCGTAATTCAATTCACCTCATTCGTCCGCTAATCAGCCGTACAAATGAGAAAATCAACGATCCATAGTCGTATCATCGTCGACAGTTATACAGTATTCAACAAATATATATATATATATATATATATGACGTTTCGACCGTCCGGAGACCTTCCCATCCCACATTGTAATCAGGCCAATCATGTTGATTGCAATAAAATTTGCGATGCACCGCTCGCGGGGTGGTCATCGACGAGATATGTCCCGGCCAGACAAAACCCGCAGCCAGACAGATATTACGTATAATTGAGTCGTTATATATCCTAGAGAGACAGAGAAACAAACGAGCATATCTCCAATCGCGAATACGAACCAAAAGAAGAAGAGATATATATATATATATATATATATATATATATATATATATATATATATATATTAAAGACAGAGAGAGAACGAGAACGAAATATACGCTACCGTGAATTTACAGCAACGCGTTATTACATGCTTCTCGAATCGCAAATAATGCATGATGACATATATATATTTATATGTATATGTAAATGTATATGTATATGTTTATGTATATGTGTATGTATATGTATATGTATATATATGTATATGTGTATATATATAATGTGTGTGTGTGTGTCAGTCAAAATAGCAAAGCAAAGGAAATCGGGAGGGAACCGAGAGATGATTGTGCTAGCTCAGTCGTTATCCCAGGCTCCTCGGGCCATCGCTTCGTAAAGTCTTGATGCTCTGGGCAAGGTTTATGCGCATGCATGCCCGAGGTGCGTTGAGCATCCATTCCGGTAATATACTCACCGGTATTATTATGGACGCCCTTCCGATATATATATATATATATATATATATATATATATATATATATATATATATATATATGCGAACCATTTACGTGTTGAACACAGGTTTACTGACGACGGATAGGGGACCACGAATCTAAATCTATACAGAAATTCACGATCGTCTGGTGCGACTTCACTCCGTTGTTCTTTTGAGTGTGCATTCATCAGTATGGAAAAAATCGAAGATCAAAAGTTGGTTCGCCAATGGAGAAAAACGGTCCCCGTGCTTGCCGGAAAATAAATAAAAGAAGGGCATAAGTTGAGAATGTTGAGGCTAAAGCTCGATAGGTTAGGGTTTGTATAAGGTCAAATTTATTGAGCGATCGAGCTTTCGTTGAGCTCCGATTTATTGAGTAATGGAGCTTTGTTTGAAGTCATATTAATCGAGCGCCATAAGTAATTAATTAAATTCATAAGTAATTGAGCTTAATTCAAGCTCGAAATGTTTGACCGCTATTATCCACTGAGCTTTGTTTGAGGTCATGTTAATTGAACGTAATTACTAATTAATTGAAGGACATGAGTGACGAATCACACACCGTTAGTGATTAATTGAACGCAATGAGTAATTAAGTTTCACTTAGACTCAAGTTAATTCAGTGCAATGAGTGTCTGAGCTTTATTTAAACTCGGAGGAATGGAGATCAATGAGAAATTGGTCTTCTTTTAAACTTAAACCAGTTGAGCGCTATGGGTAAGTAAGCTGCACTCAAGCTCATATTAACTGAGCAATCGAGCTTTATTTAAACTCAAATGTGTCGAGCAATCAAGCTTTACTTAAGTTCAAATCGATCCAGCAATTAAACTTTACTCAAGCTCGAACCAATTGAATTATCAGGCTGCACCTGAGCTTAAATTAATTGGGCAAGTAAGCTTCACTCAAGCTCGAACTAATTGTATTATTAGGGTCTACTTAAGCTCAAATTGATTGAGCAATTGACCTCAACTTGACCTTAAACTAGTGCTCAGGATTAAATTAGGCTCAAATTAATTGAGAAATTAAGTATGACCTAAGCTTAAATTAGTCAGGCAATTGAGTCTAACTTACGCTCAAATTAATCAAGCAATTAAGTCTTACTCAAGCTCAAATTAGTCCAGAAGTTAAGTCATAATTAAACTCACATTATTCGAGAAGCAAATCATTACTTAACCTCCAATTAACTGAGTTTGCAACCTATACTTAAGTAATAAACGATTGAGCTCAATACAGCTTCGGTACCAAAAAAAGCTGTCAAAAAAAAGTCCCGCATTCGTGGATCAAAGGGGTTAAAAAAACGCCCCTCCTCACGGATCCGTCACTTCGGCCTCGATCTCCCCATGTATGCATAAGGATCGGTATAACCACGAGCAGCTGGTATCGGCAGTATGGATGCGTGCGGACAAGTATAGGCACACGATTACGCAAAAGCCTCCGCGAGGCTATATCTAAATCTGATCGGAAACTACCGGGCGTGATCGTTGTGTAGCGCACTCGTGCCCTAAGGCGCCACAACGCACGTGAGGTCCTTCTTCAACGTGTATCATGCGCGTTATTATGACGCGTATATTATTAAATTGGTGCACGTATATGCGGCTATCTATATGTATATTATCAATGTCATACTTATGATGTATTAACATGAGTTATATATATATATATATATATATATATATATATATATATATTCTGAGTTTAAGTAAAGCTTGATTATTCGTCGTGCTCCATTGGTTTGAGCTTAAATAAAGCTTACTCACTCATTGCGCTCAATTGATATATATATATATATATATATATATATATATATATATATATATATATATGTCAATGAATTGTTTTAAATCATAAGTAGTTGTATTATTCATTCTAGGAGCCACAATTAATGAACAGTTTTGCCAAGATTGACGTTTTTTATTGAAAAATATTGATAAACAATAAAGTTATTATTATTCAAGTAAAGTGCCGCTATTGCTGCATTACCAATCGATGTAGGTAGTCCTCGAAACTAAGGACATCCGGAATGAAAATTATTTTTGAATACTTTTTCACACTTATACTTTTTTTACTTGATACTTAATTATACTTTAGGTATAATAATAGAACTTCCGTATAAGCGGATACCTTCATGAAATTAAAAAAACTACAAAAATGGCAAGGTGTGGAAAAAACATGAATTTTTTACCAAAAGAAAACAACCCGAATAATTTATTATTAACAAGTAAATAAACGTATGAAAAAATCGTCCGGTCATACGATGGAAAATGGTATAAATTATGCTTATGATTTTGGGCTTGCACCGTTTCATAAAACACAGTGTTGGACAAAGATGCAAAAAAAAAGGAAAGAACCGCAGCGTGACCTTTTTTCGTCGTCCGTCACATAAATCGTCATAACTCGGTGAATTTTTGTAATTTTTCCAAAATCCTTCTCGTAACTTGAAATCAAGATCCTTGGCCCTAAAACTGTGAAATTTGAAGAAAAAAAATCGTTTTTTCGAAATTCCAATGTGATATGAAATTGTAGGGTTGGTCCTACCGAACGTAGTAAAAAAAATAGTAACTTGCGTATACGTGTTCACTGCGCACGATCGAAGCGAGCAAAAGTCAGGACGTCTTCTCGGCTTCTGAGGCAGATGAGTGAGGTGGGTCGAAGGGGTTGGAGGGTGCCAAAAGCGCGGAGGAAAAGTGTCTCGCAGCGTCGTCTGCGGTCTCCGCGAAGTTCCGAAGGGCGCATCGCAATTTTCGCTTCAAAGAGTCCGCGTGTGCATCCTTTGACGTCGTCTCCTTCGGCCTCTTCCTCTTTCTCCTCGTCCTCGTCCTGCTCGACTTCCTCGCCATGGAATTTCACTTCAACGGGCTCGGAAAGCTCTCGGGAGCTCGCGACTACGCAGTACCATTCGCAGCCTCACCGTCCAAAGATCCTCTCCTCGTCGCCCTTAAGACGTACACATCCCTGTATACACTACGTATATAGGGTGTCTCCACTGAAGTATTATAAATTGACGTCTCTGAAAGTCTACGTCGCAAGGAAAAAAAGTTTTCTTGTGAAAATTGTTGGGTTCCTAAAGGGGGATGATACCTTCGGGAGGAAAAAATCGCTGGTTTTCATGTTTTTTTTTTTAAAGGGAATGATTTCTTCGCCATTTTTTAGAATTTAACAGTTTTTTTTCTTATGTAAAAGTGATTCACTCATAAAATTAATTACACATCTATTTAGTACGAATATCAAGCTGTTAGAAAATACATGTATATTTTTTTCGATGTACAAAATGGCCGACTACTCGAAACTTCTCGAAACAGCTTTTTTCCAATTGGCGTGACAAAAAACTTCAACAATTTTCACTCGATTTACTTCAAATTCAAAAATTGTGTTCCTAATTATATTTCGCAGAGAAGTACGTACGGAATTTCTGATTGATCGAAAATTGTTCATTTTATGAGCACTTCATGAGCAGTTACAACGAAATTTTTCACTGAAAATGCATTTCTCAAGTTCAAATACCTACAACTTTTGAATGAAACGATATTTTTAAATTCCGTACGTACTTCTCTAGGTATTCTAATGTAGATTGATGAGAATTTTTGTTTTTTGTTCTAGGTAAAAAATTGTGGATGCTAAACGCCGCGGAGCGCCTAAAAAAGATAACAAAAGAAAATATTAAGGGATCGTCTCAGTGTGACCCTCCGAAAAATCACTGATTTTCGCGATTTTTTTTTTAAATGTTCAAATAAACTAATCGGTCCGGTTTTTTTTAAATAAATAAATACATTCACGACGAATAAAAAAATGATTTTTTTATGTTTATTTATTGGATGTACAATAGTTAAATAAATTGTTGAAATGACACGCAATAAAAAAAGATCCTGTACGGTTTCCACGATTGCGGCCCCAATTTTTATCTGAAACAAAAATTTCAAAAAGATTATTAATCTGTAGGAAAGTCGCTTTCGCGTTATGGAAGGGTTTTTTTTTAATTTGACGAAATGGCGGCGGTTTGAACAAAAAGTATCGAATTTGGCCCTTTTTCTCGACAGTTTTTGGTAAAAAAAAATAGGCAGATTTCCAAAAAAAAAAAAGCTTCCATAGCGCTATAAAGAATGACGTTAAAAATGTTCTCTTCAAAGGGGAACTAGATATCTTCAAAACTCTTCCTTTGAGAGTGGAAACCGTTTTGAAAAACACTATTCTGAGAAAAACGCGTTTAAAGATTGGCGAGACAGATGTCTCGCTCCGTTCCCTTTCCACAAGAAACGTTGTAGCGACCGTAATAATTTGAATTTCGATTTAAAAATTTGAGAGAATGTTTATTACAGTGTATACTATCCGATAATGCAACAACAAAAAAATCGATTTTTCGAAAATGTCACACTGAGACGATCCCTTAATAGTCGGCCATTTTTGACATGGAAAACAAATTCTAACTGCTTGATATTCATCCTAAATAGATGTATAATTAATTTAATGAGTGAATCACTTTTTCGAACGAAAAAAAAATGTTAAATTCACACATGATTTTATACCCGTTACTGTGGCCTAACGCCTTAAGGTAGTTCGAGCGCGCAATCTTGATTACTATAGATTTTGTTCAAATTTTAACCAGACGGTGTTCATATCATTATGCATGTGTGAGTCAAATTTCAAAACAGTCGACTATTTAGATTGGGAGATAATGGCTTTCAAAATTGCAACTTTTAACCCTGCAGGGTCTGCATTGAAATTTAGAAAACATAATTTTCCGTCAAATTTTTTTATCCCCCATAATGAGAAGACATATGGCAACACCGCATCGTCCCACGTATCCAATGACGTGAGCTTGCGCGGCATATTTAAAATAAGCCTGCAACACAAACTTTTATTTACAAGTAATTTTTAATCGAACAAAGTTTTTAATCAGTTATGAAAGGCGGGGTAAAGTATTTAAACTTTTTTTCATTTTTTTTTAAATTTTTTAAATGAATGCATAATATATCAAGAATATTGTGTTAAAATTTCAAGTCGATCGGAGTAAAATTGACGAAGTTATGAGTATTTGAGCGTCTATTGCTCCATGCCGTTCTCTTCTGCGTTTTTCAAACCTTTTTTCTGAGACTTGTCATATTTGAAGTCCGTGTGCACGATAACTCAAAATCTACTGGACCAATCGCTTTGAAATTTTGCACAGTACTTCTTCACATAATTCACCAGGTATTGTCGGGAGCTTTTTTGTTTTTTTTAATAATTACTAATTTTTCAACAACAAATTCGCCGATTTTTTAGCGAAAATCGGGTTTTTGGCTCCCAAGTGCTACGAAAAATCGAAAAATAAAAAAAAATCCTCCCGTCATTACCTCGAGAAACATCTCCTTTAACAAATGCATTTTGATTTTTTTGTTTCAAATGATTCTGTTGCGAGTTATGGTGCACACCGCAAACCAACTTTTTTTCGAGGCGCCTCCGGGGTTTAATTTTCACTCGCTCAATTTGGAATATTTTGAAATGCAAATTTAGGAGAATGTTGTTCAAATGTTACTTTATTATATGTAAATTTTTCAATAAACGAACACTATTCGTTACACCAAAAAAAAAATCTTAAAAACATGCCTTTTTTCGCCGAATTAACTTTACCCCGCCGTGAATGAACCAATACTTTTATTTGTTAATGAAGAAAACATAAGCAATATAAAATATTAATATTTATAATGCAAACATTTTTTTATGCCAAAATGTTTAACTTTAGGAACACGATAATTATTTTTCTCTCGTAATATTGAACAATACTGTTCTGCGGTGTTGCCATATGTCTTCTTATTATTGGGGACAAATATTTTTACGGAAAATTATTCTGTCTAATTTTCAATGCAGACCCTGCAGTGTTAAAAGTTGCAATTTTAAAACCCATTATCTTCCAATCATAATGATATAAACAGTCTGGATAAAAATTGAACAAAAACTATAGAAATTAAGATTGCGCGCTCATACTACCTTAAGGCGGGAGCCTGAATTGGAAGGTCCAAAAATGGTTTTTTTTAAATTGCTTAAATCAATAAATAAACTATCCAAGAATATATTTACAAAGTTACAGAGACCAATTGTAAATATTTTCAAAGATACAAAGCCAAATGCACAGAAGCGATTGATATTTGATATTAATATTTCCTCCTATTGAAAATTTTGAAGCGCGGTTTCACCAGTTTTCATTTTCACGATTTTTCCAAATTGGCGGGCGTGATAGCAAAAAAAATTAAACGACCTATTGAATCAAACCAAAGTTTATTTTCCTTCGGTATGAAAATCTCTTCTAAGTGAACTAACAAAGTCGTTGAGAAAGTATTTTTAAATCATTTTCACAGCACATTAGAGTATTTTTTAAGAAATTTTTTTAACCTGAGAAAAGTTATAATTTCACGATTTTTTCAGCTTTTTTTTAATTGACCAAGAAGAAAAATATATGACAATTGAAAATTTTATTGCTTTATTTGGTTCAATCAAGAATTCCGAGCTGCATCTTTCCCGCCGATTGGGGACTGCAGTGGCAAGACGCACATGGAATAGGCGGTAAATCTGCAGTCATTTATTGTTTCATGTTGAAATTTATTTTTATACATTTCAAATATACATGAAAAGATACCTCTATGTTTACTGGGCTCACGAGTTCTGTTCCCCTTCTAAAAAAATTCCCGAAAAAACGCTTTTTTGGATGTTTCATTCAAGCACCCGCCTTAAGTGTTCGCCGCCGATTTTGTTGAAACTTATATATATGATAAAGCATCGAAAACTATTAGACACGTATTTTTTTTATGAATGAATTCTCCGGAAAAATGGTTACATTTTGTAATAAAAAAAATACTTTTTTTTTTATTTTCAAAAACATTAAGCGTCATGTTTTAGACAAAAGATTAGAAAAAATGATGTCGTATTTCATCAGAATCGGGCGATTAGTTTTTTAGTTATACTTCACGGCAGTTTTGAAAATGTAGTTTAGAAGACCGTGCTTCTGTCATTTTTGAAGATTGTTCAAAAAATCCATGTGATAGCCAAAAGTAGTGAAGAATCCGAGAAAGATAAAAAATGGTGAAGAAATCTTTCCTTAAAAAAAAATCATGAAAATCACTAAATGTTTTCCTCGCCTAAAGAAATCCCCCCCCCCCCCCCCTCCTCCCTTAAGGAAGGATATCACTCTGATGGGCCGAAAAAGGTCCTCTGTGTCCCTTTTTTCTACTAGATTATTTATTTGCGATTTCCAATTGAGCCTACACTCAACTTATTTCGAGTAAATTTTTATTTCAAAAAATCAAAAATTGACAACGTTATTGACGTATACGTAATAGACCCTCTGCATAAAAAATGTGGTCCAATGGCCAGATCGATTACTCGACCTTGCTTGGTGTGAAAAATAAAAACAATAAAGTTTTATAATTTATATAAATGTAGTTCTCATTGTAAGTAGTCGTTTTTCGAAAAAAAAGCCACAAAATGGCGGTTGTTGAAAAAGTATAATTTTGACGAAATTTTTACTTATTTTCGAGGGCTTCAAAAATACAATACTCCAAACAAAATAAAATGGCCATGTGCAATGATAGCTACTACAATTACGAATTTTTTTTTTTTTTTTTTTTCATTAAAAGTCGGACAATTATAGTTATGGTTCCGGCCAGGTCGAAAAAAGTCGTCTCGAGAAAAACGAGATTAAAAATTTTGGCAAACGTAAATCATTGCTCTACCTGCTCTCACTAAATCGTCCGTAACTTGGTCAATTTTCAATATTTTAAGTTAAACATTCTTCACATATTCAATATGTATACTTCGAGAAAATGCAAAAAAAAATGATTCTCTTGATCCATCACAGTGATGTCAAGTCCTTAAAGGAGGGAGATGTCAAGTCCTTAAAGGGGAGATGTCAAGTCCTTAAAAGGAGGGAGATGTCAAGTCCTTAAAGGAGGGAGATGTCAAGTCCTTAAAAGTCCTTAAAGGAGGGAGATGTCAAGTCCTTAAAAGATACACCGTTAAGAAAGTTTATTTGATCAAACTAGGATCTGTTTCAGTAAATGTTTTCGATGCCTACTACGATTATATTTGTTTGAATTTTTTTTTAATGTCGAACATTCCTGTTGACAAATCAATAAATGCGTATTTGATCGAAATACATTGTTGATTCGAACGTATAAGAGATGTATTTTAATTTTTAAAAAACCTTTATTTGCACGCAGTAAATGTTGCTCAAATTCAAGTACATTATTATTTCGAACGAATAAACAATTGAAGGTGAACTATTAAATAGTATTTTGTTTATTTCGTAACCAGCAAATTTACCATATACTCATGTACAATACATTTATCCGTGTTGTTAAAAATCCTCAATGGTGAGAAATTATTAAAAAAAATTTTTTGTATCTGCACCATTTCCGTATATACGAGAGGATATTCCTCTTGCTTGACTATCACAAGAGATGTAATTCCCACGTCTTTCGAATTGCACTTTGCTGACCACGAGCGACGAAGTGCAAATTCCTGGCGCGTCGATACTTTTTCTGGGCTCGATTGTATGCTCGCTCGGAGTGCAAGTGGCTTGCGAGAGAAGCCTCGAGCCCTGCGCCACACTCCGGCCACAGAGCGCACTACTACGTCTATGAATCTGCTGGTTAAGCCAAATTTAAAAAAAATCTCAACAGACCCAGTTGCGACTAAACATTTTTTTTTAGTAATACCAAGCACCTAAATCATTAGAAGCATATTTTTTATTCTCAACGCTGTTAAAGGCACCTTCATTTAAATAAATAAATTTATTTGAAGTGAATCTCTGGAAAAGTTGAATAAAATTTAAAAAAACACAGTAATGTCGCGCAAATATTAGTTGATTGAAATAAAAAAAGGATCAACTAAACGCATTTAATTGAATTCAATAAATCTTTATTATCAGTATAGAACTCTATGAAAAAGTACAATGAAAGTCAGAATGCACAATAAAAAATGTGAGTACGAATTTTTTCATTTTGACATTCACTTGTGACCTTGCGAGTTGCACCCTTGCGTGTTACCCTTTAAGGAGTGACACGCCTTTCTTTAAGGGGTCGTTTCCCCCCTTAAAAACATTTTTCCGCAGATCAAAACAAAATAGTTTTTAATGCTTCATCACATATATGAGTTTCGACTTCCGGTACTAGATTGTTCCTCCTCGGAACTGGAAAACTTTAGTTTGTTGCATTTTTTGGCGATTCCTCTTTGACCGGGCCACCCTGTATACGTGTACGGATTTAATAGGACATCGGTGAGGATCGTTGCGGCGACATTTCACCCGACAACTCTGTGCTCTCGTTTGCCGGTCCCTTTTTTCCCTTTACATCGTACTATCCTAAAGAATTGCGAGTTTTTTTCCTTTGGTATGTGCTCTTTCGAATCTCGTGCATTTTTCCTTTACTCTCGCTCAATCTCTCAAACACACACTCGTCTATTCCATGCCATCTACTTTTACTTCATTTTTCACTTTTTCCCACGTGCTTTTCATCATTCACTTTGCGACAACTCGGTAAAACCTCTCTCTCTCTCTCTCTCTCTCTCTCTCTCTCTCTCTCTCTCTCTCTCCCTCTCTCTGATTCTCCGCGGCTCCCAGCACACCGGGAATGAAAGAAAAATTCTTCACTGATCGAGAACGAATACGAGTAGAGATGGAGACGAGACTTTTCGAGAGCCAGGTGTAGAAAAAAGCTACGGGCACACGACAGACACCCCCACATCCACGCATCATTTTTTCGTTTTTTTCTTTATCGAATAAAAAGTCTGCCTGTACATATATGTTATATCGAATCGCGATAAATATATTTTCTCTCGCCAGATATTACGATTTTTCGAAACGATCTTTTCTCCGAAAAAACTTCATCGCTAAAAAATGAAAAAGGAAGCCAATAAACCTGGCAATAAATATTCCAAAAAATTTGTCACATTTTCAATTTGTTTGAGGTCTGGCATATACTTATTTTGGAAGGGTTGCCGCGATTTGATCGGCGCTTGCCTTTGAGGCGGCTCGTGACACGTTCATCTTCCTAATATTTCACTCAAGTGTATAGTCACTTCGTGCGCTTTTTTCCCCTCTTGTAAAAATAAACACGTGTATATATCATCACGTATGGGAGCTTCGTGAGAACGAGCAGGAGAGAGAGAGAGAGAGAGAGAGAGAGAGAGAGAGAGAGAGAGAGAGAGAGAGAGAGAGAGAGAGAGAGGGGAGGGAGAGAGAGGGACAGAGGGAGAAAAAGACAAAAAAAGAGAAAGAAAATGTTCGGCGTGTTTGGTTTGGCAGAGAGCGAAGATCGTTTGCTTGTCCAACTCACCATTCGCTCGTACATTTTCCCGCGAGGAATCCCGGCAAACTAGTGTTCCTCTCTCGTCTCCCTAAAGCGAAAACACACGGTCATCACGCCGAACGTGTGTTCTCTCTCTCTCTCTTTCTCTGTCTTTCTCTCCCTCTCTCTCTCTCTGTCTGTCTGTCTGTCTGTCTGTCTATCCCCGTGTCTGTCTCTTGCTCTCTCTTCCTCTCTCTATCTCTCGTCGCTGATTTATTCTTCTCGTTTTATGGGAAGCGCCGGTGGAGAAATAACTGTCTTTCCAGGCATCCTGGTCCCAACTCGTTATATGGACTCGTGAGTCAACGCGAAAATTCACGCTCTTGCCTCCCGAGAAATACACCCACGTAAACTTAGATTTTCACATGTCGCTGGACCGCAGTCTCGCCTATGACTAAATCTCTCATTTTTATCGCTCTCCCTCGGTCTCCTAATTCTTTGAAAAGTTATTCATTTATTTTCCATTTATATTTCATTTCGAGTTAATTGACAGTCTGTCCATTTTTATTTTGCGGTAAAAATGGAGAAGGTATGATAGAAATATATCGAAAGAAAGTACGGAAAAAACGAAAAGCAAATACAAATATATATATATATATATATATATATATATATATATATATATATATATATATATATATATATATATTCATGTAAATTAAATGAATAAACATTTATAATTAAAAAAAAACTCGAACGCATTTTGATTGCTGTCTTTCTATCTCTCCCTCTCCCTCTGTCTCCTTTCAACGCTGTGCAATAAAAAGAATTCATTTTTAAAAATCTGTATTCATGTTTTAATTAAGAATAGTACATTTTTCATTCCATGTGAAAAATAAATTAAAAGCAATACAAATTTTTTGAACTGGAAACAAATATATATTGATGCGTTTAATTTTTTTTAAACGAATGCACAAATCAATACAATATAAGAATATTTATCGAAATAAAACAATAATATAATAAAGAACTAATAGAATATATAATTTTTCCAATGTTTGTAGTATGTTACTTTATGTGCAAACTTTATATCCAAACGTAGTTTGTTACTTTATGTGCAATTATTTATTTGCCAATCAGTTGTCCATTATTTTGCCAATGCGACCAATTTTATTCGATATTGGTAGATCGATAATTTACGCTGTGATTTTTTTTCGATTGTAACTCGTGTGTTTGTACTATTGTGATTGTTTCAAGGTGTTATCAAGATAAAGTAAATTGAATTTAATCTGATTTTATCTCTGTCTCTCTCTCTCTCTCTCTCTCTCTCTCTCTCTCTCTCTCTCTTGCATGACATCACGACACAAGTTTGGTCCGCTTTGAAGAGACTGCGGCAAAATGTGGCAGTAGAAACCAGAGAGAGAGAGAGAGAGAGAGAAAGATCTGGCGAGCGGAATTTTCGCACACATGCAAACATTTAATAAGTTCTGTACGTCCATTCAATCAAAACGCAAAAATAAAAATCAATTCATTCAAAACAGAAAATCATACAAGATCTATAAAGAAATATAATCAATGTTTTCTAAGAAATTTAATATAAATGACAAATACAAATATAAAATAGTGAATATCATTATCAAGGCTTATAAAAAAAAAAACAGTGAAAGAGGGGAATTAACTTTAAAAAAACATACATGCGGGTAGGAATGGCAGTTAAAAGTCGAACGCTTCGTATTAGGTACTTGAGTGTCGAGAGGCTGCGAAAGATCACATTCCCTTCAGTTTCTTTATTCCCTCCTCTCTCTCTCTCTCTCTCTCTCTCTCTCTCTCTCTCTCTCTCTCTCTCTCTCTCTCTCTTTCTCTCTCAGCTTCTCTTCTTTTATTTTTCTCTTTTCAAGTCTTTCCGTCCTCTTGTCATAAATACGTTCGCTGAACATAAATCCTTCGACGATTCAACCGAACCAATTTCCCTTTCCTCCTGGGTGCTCCGGAATACTATAACGCACCCTCTATTCCATTCCGACGAGTTTTGCTGCGTTCTTGTCTTCGATACACACACACACTCTCTCTTTCTCTCTTGCCTGATGGCTCTACGTTAGGTGCCATATATATATATATATATATATATATATATATATATCTTCATCGGGTTCACAAAAGAGCAAAAGTACAATCCACCTTAACTGTACACCCACCGGAGCACCGGCTCGTAATAACGACACTCGATCCTTTCCCCAACGGCGAAGTCGTCCCCGACGACGACGACGATGACGACGTTTTCAGCGTTGTCGACTTCCTCTCGTTGTCGGCGCTCCGAGGTCACCATCCTACTAACGTTCAACGACTCTCTCCTGCTGGGGAAACGACGGAGGCTCTGGCAGGAAGTAAGACGAACGAAAAGCGATAAATGAATTTCTATGGATTTTCGCCTTATCAAGTTCTTTATTTCCATCCAATTGTGCCTTGGGTGCGATTTATTGAACTACTCAAGTTTTACCGAAGCATCGAGTATATTGAGTACTCGGCCTACTTGAACTTCAATTAACTTCGCTTGGCAGTGATTGGTAGTTCAGCTTCAAGTAGTAGCGTTATTAGTCAAGCTTGAAGGAATGAAGTCTTTGGTTATACTTGGAGTGTATATAGCTTTTGCTCAAGTTCAGAATAAGGAAGCCCAAAGTATTCAATCTCTTTAACAAGCTCAAAGTATTCAACGAACAAACGAGGAACAAACGAGGAAATTAAAGCGGGATATACATTTAGACAGGAAAAAAATAAGCAATATTGAGGATTTTTCAAACTAAGAAATAATAATTCTACAATTATCAAACTTTAGGTATACTTCAATAGTATAAATATACTATTAAAGTATACCTAAAGTTTCATAATTGTAGAATTATCTTTGTAACATTGGGAAATTATTGTCCATATATAGTTCTATCGTTAAAAGAAAAAAAATCGATTTTTTTATCGTTGTAAATGTCCCATGCAGAAATGTTGACCGGGATACCCTATGTCCGATCAAATCCCGATCAGGATTTGTCATGGATTCCCCAAAACCGGTATCCCGGTTAGAATCCAACTTGCTTCAGTATCGGCATATGTACGACGACGATGGCATCATTTTGAAAATTTTGGCGTCACGTGTATTTTCCGTATTACTATGGAATTCCTATCTATAGATAGGAATTTCTGTCTATAGATTCCTATCTATAAAATTGCTATCTATAGATAGGAATTACATAGTAATACCGAAAATACACGTGATGCCAAAATTTTCAAAATTATGTCATCGTCGTCGTACATATTCCGATACTGATGCAAGTTGGATTCTAACCGGGATACCGGTTTTGGGGAATAAGTCTCTGTTTATACCCACCGACATGTATTTAAGACAAATTAAAATCAAATTCACAATGATTAGATTAAAATTTACACCAACCGTGAGTTCTTACGTATTTCGAGAGAAAACATTTCGTCGAGGCAAAGAAATTTTTGCAAAAAAAGTTGTGAATTTCAAATATTACATTATAAATATGAAAAAAATTACAAAATGAGTTGTGAATTTCCTCAAGTTGAAGAAAATAAAAATCGAATTCACGACAGTTATATTAAAATTTACACCACAAGTGTAAACGTATTTTGAGAGAAAACATTGTGTTGAGGCAAAGAAATGTTCGCACAAAAAGTTATGTGCAAAAATTTCTTTGCCTCGAGGCAATGTTTTCTCTCAAAATACGTACGAACTCACTTTTGGCGCAAATTTTAATCTAATCATTTTGAATTTGATTTTAATTTGTCTTAAATACGAAAAAATGCACAACTAATTTTGTGAATTTTTTTGTATTTATAATTTCTTGTCAATACATTTGCATTCACAGATTTTGATGTGAATTTTTTTTAATTCACATCAAAATCTCGCGATGAGCGCGATCTGCCATTTGAATCTTTGGACAAATTTTTTTTTACTGATAGTTTAATGCACCAAAACTTTATAAATGTTATTTATTTTTATAATAAATATAACATGTCATAATTCCATTTTTGACATTTTATTTCAGCCTGTATTCACCCGTGATCCTTCCCAGATTCCTCAATGATTCCATGGGGAATCTATTCAGAGTCATGAAAGGATCCGGTTCTGGATCCCTAATGGAATCCAGTTTACGGATCGTACATTTAGTCTTCGAATCTGATCCGATATCGGACTAGATCCCGACTGGGAGCCCGGGATACAAGTCAGAATCCAGCTGTATCCCTGCCCAAAATTTCTGTACGGGGTATATCCCGCCTTAAAAATGACGTTTCAGCGTTTTTGGAATCCTTGAGGAGGTGAAATCGGGAGTGTATTCAATTTAGTATTTCGACAACATATTGTTTGTTGGTTGCCTACTTGCCAAGGTAGTATATGAGTGCACACATACGCTTGCTCGCATTTCCCGATAGGCAAAGAGACAGAAAAACGTACACAGACCACTATCCGAGCGAAAAAGGCCTAGAGGGCAAAGGGTCATGTCGCAAGTATCGCAAAGTCATAAGCGTAAGTCCACGCTGTAAACATGGCACTTCTATACGTGGTACAACTCGCAGGACGAACTTTTATCCTCGTACGATGGTACTTTGCTTACGCGAAGCGCTTCGCTTGTAGCCACCTGGCGGAATGTTGGCTAAATATATTCAAGTCATGTCGTGCCGGCCAGAACATTGATATTTCTCAACATGGCAACAAAGCGTTCAAAAACAACGAATTATCTGCTTTACTTTTTGCCTCAAAATAATTTAGCTATTTTTTATGCTCAAATAATTAATTATCGTAATACCGGTATTTATAAGAAGTTATCCTCGTCGATTATCATTGATGAAATCAATGCTATTAATGATGAATAAAATTACAACAGGTGGATTAGGTTAATCCCAATCAATTATAAATATCTTTGATGAGGTGAAAAGCAAAGTAGCTTTTCTTTAGTTCATAAAGACAGGCTCCACTTTTCAGAGCATTTCTGTTATGTTCTGACTGGGTAGACATTACGTGAAGATGTACTTGCTCGCAATGTATCCCGGCCAGAAGATTGTAACTTCCAAACATAGAGGGTAAGCCGTAAAAAAAAAACGATTTTGCAATCTACCCGGTTCGTTCCATGGGAGGGCCCGGTCAGGTAAATCAGAGAAGGCAAGTCTGGTCAGGGCCGGACACAAAGCAGGGAATGCCCGGTCACATTTCTGCACGGGGTGATTGAAGAAATTGCAATTTCCAAAAATATTTTTATTCGACACTATCATCTTTTATATTCCCTGAAAATATCATAAAAAGAGCAGTAGCTGCGCCATACTTCAAACTTTAAATGCGTTTTTCTCGAAACACTGTTTTCAAAATCGGTGGACATGATATCTCGAGAACCACTTGATGGATTGCTTCAAAATTTACAGGAGATACGACGAGAAACATTTACAGGTCGTTGACGATCTCTTTTTTTAAAATCGATGTTTATTTTTTAATAGTTACGTAAAAATCACAACTTTTTTCATAGATTTTCATATGCTCGAGTTTCAGATCGTCGCCACGTTGTTAAAAAAAAATATTTTAAAAATCAACGATCGTCAACGACTCGTATTTACTGTCAACTTGAATAACCCGTTTGGTTTTTAGATTTCGCATAGACCGTTTAAGCTGAAAAGTGTCCACCACCAAAAGTCGCAAAAAATTGTCATCGTCTGCCATGTTTTTGTTGTCTTTTTGTATTTTTTTTGTGATTTTTTCAAGGCCCCCAATATATGTACCTTTGTGTAGAAAAAATGCGTTTCTTTTTCACCAACCGTTTCCCAGAAAAAATCGGAATTTGGTCATTTCTTGCAGGCCTTTAGGTACATGTAGCCTTTTAAAGTAGCGATGCCTTTGGTTGAGCTCGAATAATAAAGCTTGAGGTCAAGCCGAGGTATCTGTACCTCTGCCTAACCCTGAGCTAATTAAGCTTTCACGCAACCACAAAGTGATCAAGCTATCAGTCGATCTCCAGGTAATCAAGTAGATAATTAACGGGCTACACCTAACTCGTGACCGGAAAAAAGAGAAACTTTCGTGATTTTTTTCCGGGAAAACGTGAGTAGGTCTTCAAATACGTTTTTTTTGTTACATTGAAGAGTATGGTTTTGTGTATATTGAAAAAAAAGTTGCATTGAAAAATGCCCTTCGCGGTGACCACTGCTGCGCGGAATCAAATTATCCGAAATAAAAAACCAAACGAATTTAGTTTTTGCATAAAATTATCCAGCGCTTGGCCGAAGGATTTCATAAAATATTTATTTTTTGTAAAATGCCTGCCGTTCAAAGTAAATTATCAATTTTAAGTTTTAAAAAACTCTATTATCGTTGACAGAAAAAACTGAGCATCGAAAAAAAAATGCTTCCGTTCAAGCGCTGTTTTTTGACATGCAAAAGAGCTTGTAAAATTTCGGATCGGTGCAATGATTTTCGAGATATCGTGGTCCCCGATCTTGAAAACGTCGTTTTGAGATAAACGCCCTTAAAATCCGCCGAATCGCGGGATATATTTATAAACGCCCATAACTCCCTCAATGTCGAAAGGATCGACTTGAAATTTGCGCAGAATAATTTTCAAATCCTATATTTTGAGAATGTGTCGAAAAGCGAAAAGTGCTATTAT
>OZ023316.1:58844900-58870602 GCA_964007375.1 Ophion obscuratus | reverse complement strand
CCTTCACGTGACCTTGGTTGTTACTTTCGAGGTCAAACTGCGAGTCCGGTATTTTCCACTATTTTGGACCGAATAAGTTTTACTTGAAACTTTTTTTTTGTTAAAATGCGTACTTTTCGAGATAAGAGTTTTTGGCACTTTGAATGAAACGACCCCTATAACCACTTGACTTCCGCCGGAAATGTACTTCACTATCACGAACGGTTTCGAAGATATTCGGGTGATTCGACTTTACACGGGACACTCGGTATGTTTTGGTATATTGGAGGACGCACTGGTTGATCATCAGCCGTCCAAGAGCTACCCATATTTACAACGGGGGTCTCTGCGGGACATTCTCGCGTCCATGTTCGTCGATGCATCGTGGGTCATGCGTCCACCGTTTTGGCAATGAGATTCCACCTCTTTTCGCCCGTCCGCGGGCCAAACCAGTGGCATCGTTCCCCAACCGGCAAGTGATCGATAGCTTCGTTTATTGACGAACGACCAGTCCCGATGTCGAACCGCCAATCCCTCTAACTCCTCGTCACTTTTCCAATTCTCGGCTTCGAATCGGTGCGAATTAGTGATTTTCTTGTTGTCAATGGGCACTCTTGGAGGTGTAGCTTCGTGGAAGGGTAAGGGGGGATAACATCGATGCACGTATCGATCATTATGCTTCATTATTGCCGCCTTGTTTACATATCTGGAGCTAGAACACCCTGGTCGAAGATGGTATCGGCATTGACGATCGGTTATGAAGATTATCGTTCAAAAGGATGAGTGAAGAGGGAAAGGGGTAAGATGGACGGATGGTTGGATGGATAGATGGATGGATGGTTGGATGGATGGATGGATGGATGGTTGGATGGATGGATGGATGGATGGATGGATGAATGGATCAATGGATGGATGGATGGATGGATGGAATGGATGGATGGATGGATGGATGGATGGATGGATGGATGGTTGGACGGACGGATGGACGGATGGATGGATGGATGGATGGATAGTTGGACGGACCCACGGACGGATGGATGGATGGATGGATGTTGGATGGATAGATGGATGGATAGTTGGATGGATAGATGGATGGATGGTTGGATGAATGGATGGATGGATGGATGGATGAATGGATGAATGGATGGATGGATGGATGGATGGATGGATGGATGGATGGATGGATGGATGGATGGATGGATGGATGGATGGATGGATGGATGGATGGATGGATGGATGGATGGATGGATGGACGGATGGATGGATGGATGGATGGATGACGGACGGACGGACGGACGGATGGATGGATGGATGGATGGATGGATGGATGGGATGGATGGATGGATGGATGGACGGACGGACGGACGGACGGCCGGACGGACGGATGGATGGATGGATGGATGGATGCATGCATGGGTAGATGGGTGAATGGATTGGTTGGATAAGTGGATGGCTGGATGTATGAATAGATATATATAAGTAGAGAAATGAATAAGTCGCTAATTATATATAGTTAGATCTACAGATAATCAGCATAACTAGTAGAAGTACTAAAACAAGTTTCAAAAAACCTCTATTGCAACTTCGGAACAACTTTTAAACTGCATAAAGCAACTGTTAAAAATTATCGAGAAAATACAACCGGAAATAAGTTGAAAAAATGACGAAAAATGATATAAAAAGCCATTGCAATCGAGAGCAAGATAAAGAGAGAATACGAATATAGATCGATAAATTAATATCAAAGCGGCGAGAGTGAGAGAGGGAGTATTTCTTGCCCATTTCTTTCTCACTCTCTCCTAACATTCTAATACCAAAGAGAGCGATCACATAAGCATATAGATCGCTAAATTAACATCCAAGAGAGATCGAGGAAAAAAAGAGCAAAAGGGAAAATGGATGCACATACATGAATTAATTTCTGAGCGATAGAGAAGGAGATCAGATTAGATTAATTACGCCTTCGTAAATACCCCGAGGCAGTAGAAAGTAAACATTGCGAAATTGTAATAACTGAAAATAATCGTAAAAAAAGGGATAAAAGTATCGAAAACAACTACGGTAGTGAAATTATAAATACACAATAATAATAATAATGTTAACCATTTTATATTTATTATTTATAATAATTATTTTATTCATTATAATTTAGTTCCTATTTTATAATTATAGAACAATAATAATTTTCACCATAATCATAATAATTTTACGATCGATTATAAACAATAAAAACAGACGATAATAAAAATAGAGAGAGGGAGAGAGAGAGAGACGGACAGAAACTAGAGGAATTAAACAAAACCGTTCAATGACAGATTTGTGCACTGGGCACGGTAATTAATAATCCGTAGCGCGTAATTGATAATTATTGGTCAATCAGGCAGAGATAGGTTATTCTACGTCGGGCCACATCATGTTGTCGCATCCACTATATGCACTCCAGTTTATCTAGTCCATTACTGCGTATACATACATATACACAAACACATACGTATATACCTACGCAAGCGGGATGAAGTCTATTATTCACATAATCAACGTCGCGTGTACCTCGTTGTCTTCAAAGTCACCTCTGTATGAATGTGAGCCCACTTATGGAAAGGTCATTTCAAGGACCATCTGGTTTCCAAAAACAGCGGATCGTTGAAAAAGAATTCAAGGTCCGTTCTCGAAAGAGCCAGATGTGCTGACAGCCAACATTGCATACATATAAAGAGGTTTTAAATATAATTTCCCTATATATATATATATATATATGTTCACCTGGACTGGTTAATGCAAGTGAACGATCGATCTACTATCCGGTAGCAGACTATATATATATATCAACAGCAGCAATTATGGATAATGAAGCGCGATCTCAGTGTATACACAGTCTATCATGGTATAAACAGGAGAGAGCGAGAGAGAGAGAGAGAGAGCCCACAGCTCGCATCATCAACTTCGACTACAGCCGCGAGTTCCAGAGGGGTTGAGGTGAGGGTGCGGGGGTGGTTTGGATAGTGAAAGGGTGAGGAGGGACGGTGGGTGATTGGGGACGATAACGGCAGAGCGAGATTCGATGACAGCGATTGGGAGAGTGAGGGATGTGACGGATGACAAGGGCCGGAGGAACGATCGATGAAAAAAGCAAACAGGACGATATATATATGTGTGTGTGAAAGAAAACGTCCGCACCAGTTTTCCATTTATTCGCCAATTAACAGCCCAGATTATACGCATAGTGACCGTGGAAAAATGATGCGAATTATTTGAAATGATTTTACGGAACGCATTTTTTTGTTATTTTTCGTTTCACATTTTACTTCGTGTACGTCGGTGAATGTCATAAAGTTGAATGACAAAAATTTGGATTTTTGGATTTTCTGAATTTGGCTCGAATTGCTCGCCTGTTATAGGCGAATGTTAAAACAGTTAATTTCATCTATTTTAGGTGAATACATTTTCTATTCGTTTAAAATATACGTTTTAATTTGTTTCAAGCATCCCTTGATATAGCCGTTTTAATGAATACACATTTGCTAATAAATACGTAAAATAGATTGTTGATTTAAACGCATGAGAGATATATTTCAATAAAAAAGTACCTTTATTTGCATGCGATAAATGTGTCTGAACTTCGAATATATATTGTTATTTCAATCTAATAAACATTTGTATCCGAATGACTAGTTTTTTCATTCGCAACCAGCAAATTCACCATATTTCTTTACATAAATAGAATATCCTTATTGTGAACAATTATTCAAGGTCATTCGAGGTCACCTATTGAGATTTGTATAATCGATACTGTCCTTGAATGACCTCGAACGACTTTGGCCCCCAGATGTTTTTTATGCGGCTTGAGGTGCTCCACAAGATGGTGGAAAAAAAATGTACCGTTCCATTAAAAAACGCGGAGTTGACCTTGACGCCTCAGCGCCTCCACCGATAAAAAAAAATAAGGGTGGTCCAGTATGACGGCCTTCTCGAACACTGAAACTTTTGTCTGAAATATTTTTCGATATGATCAGTAGTTTGAGTGCTCTGTAATACTTCATGTGCCTCACCTTGTATATTGGTTTTGATAAATAAGTACATTTGAAATAAATCTCCGGAATGGTAGAATAGAATTGCAAAAAATCGTTGATTCGTATTAAAAGGGATTAACTGAACGGATTCAGTTTCCAATAAATCTTTTTTTTATCAGTGTACCAGACATACACGTAAACTGAATTTTCGACTTACATGCGAGTGAAGCCGCGCATATAAGCTGATATATATATATATATATATATATATATATATATATATATATATATATATATATATATATATATATATGCAGGTATGAATGCATATAAAAATTCTTCGTACTCCAATCTCCGGCAGTTATCCTCCTCGATACGTCCATTTATTCCGTGCGATTTACCCATACAGTCGCTCAATATACTTCTACCGTACCGTAATGCTGTAGTATATCCCCTACACCGATGTTTATCCCGACGTAGACGGTTCTGTGACTTCTCCTTCGTGCAGGATTCACCAAGAATCCTGCAAAGCGAGGAATAAAAAAAGGGTCCGCGCGCGCGCGTGTGTGTGTGTGTGTGTGTGTGTGTGTGTGTGTGTGTGTGTGTGTGTGTGTGTGTGTGTGTGTGTGTGTGTGTGTGTGTGTGTGTGTGTGTGTGTGTGTGTGTGTGTGCAACCGCGGATCTCCCGTCTTCTGTGATGGCAACCCAGCACGTATCTTTTTCCATCCGAGAGCCGAGATCGATTAACGCGGTGAACGTCCGTCAATCGTTTCTTCGCGTCTCCTTCTCGCCCATTCGAGAGGCAAGCTCGTTTCGCCACGTGTGGGTCGACGTTGTCGAGACATACGTGTGCATACACATATAAATGATGTCCCGACACTGGGCACGGGACAACGACGTTGATCACTCAAGACGATAACCGTGCAATGAAAACGGGGCGCGAGAGAGAGAGAAATATTATGAGCGAGAAAGAGAGAGGAGGGGTTTATAAAGAGACAACGCATGAAGATTGTAATTGATAAACTAAATCATGAAACAAAAGTGAAAAACGGGAAATGTGTATTAAACAATATGTACATAATTGGCAATTCATTATTTGCATAAGCAGAACAAAGAAGGTAACAAATGCAATGTAAAAAATAACGTTATATATATATATGCGCGCGCGCGCGCTCGCGTGTGTGTGTGTGTGTGTGTGTATCATTGATTGGACTCTTTATTTTTTTTAATTTTCTTAATAAATATCTAACCATTCGAATACTTTTTAATTTTTTTCTCCTTCATTGCTTTCTTTAGAAATGAGTGTAACTTTTATTATTATTATAATTGTATCATATAACATATATAATAAATATATAATAAACATATATATATTTGTTTATGTTTATATATATATATATATATTATAATAGTAATAATAATAAAAGTTAAACTCATTTCTAAAGAAAGCAATAAAGGAGAAAAAAATTAAAAAGTATTCGAATGGTTAGATATTTATTAAGAAAATTAAAAAAGATAAAGGGTGCAATCAATAATTCTTAAAACAAACATAAAATACTCATAACAAGTATATAATTTGTAAAAACGAACGTAAAAGAGAAGAGAATGTAAAGGGAGGAGGCATGTGTATAAACACCCTTAAAGGTTATAACCTGGAAATAAAGAATACTACTATAAAATACTGATATTTATTGAATGTACGATACAATTTATTAACATCCACATATATATATATATATATATATATATATATATATATATATATATATATATATATATATATATATATATATATATATATATACTAATATAAACGAACAATAATTCACAATAATAATGAAAAAAAAACGAGAGTCGTTATAAATTTAAGACTTCTGTCAACGTGTATGAAAATAAGAATTCATCAAAATGATACTCAAAATTGACTTCGGTTGATAAACAAATATTAAAAAATTACCATACCATGAATAATGAAAAAGAAAGTAAAAATACAATCCACATAGGCCTTGTAAATTAAAGATAAAAACGAAGATACGAGTCGACTTGGCCTAACGTAAAAAAGAAAAGAAACGAAAAAAGAAAGAAGCGAAAGACGAAGGCAGGGGGAGAAATCTGGGTGGCAGGAAACCACCAGGGACACAACGATCGCTTCCTTTTGGTCCTGAATAGAATCAGTGAAGGAGAATATTGAGATAAGCCCGGACCTTCATGTGGCTCTTTCTTTCTCGGATTCTTTCCCTCCGTTTCCTCGTCCTCTTCTTTGGCGTCAATGGGCACATCGCTTGGTCGAAAAATCTCCGAGCGCACTGATCCGGGACGCGGTTGAATTCGTCGTCCCTTTTCCAAGATACACTTCATTCCAGCTTGGGTCTTCATTTTTTTATCCCCTCGTATATCCTTGGCTTGCCCCTCACCCCTCTGCGGGATTCTTCGCCGATAATCTCATTTCGCGTTCACGTCTCGGTCGGTCACTTCTTCCATTTGCTCTCTGTCTCTTTCCCCCGAATAGGAACCTCTCAGCTGCTCTCCATTTATCAAAGATCGGACGATCAGCCATGTCGGGTTCTCGGATCTTTCGATCCGATTTAGTCCTTCCCGTAAGCCCGAACGCATCCGAGGACATCGCGATGCGGTCGTGATGTTCTGCTACATTTGAAGGAGGACCTGGGAACGTAAAAGACCTCAAAGACCTAAAAGAAACTCCTGGGAACCTGAAAGAAGTAAAGGAAGATTTAGGAACCTAAAAGCCTGATGCGGGGCCTAGAATGTAGAAAACCAAAACAACCACCTGGAACCTGAAGGATCTGTGGACCTTAAAAGGTCTGAAAGAAGACCTGGAAACCTGAGAGTTTTAAAGAAGGATCCAGAAATCCGAAAGATTTAAAAAAGAATAGACCTGTGGAGCCGAAAGACCCATAAACGGAGAATGGAGCTGACTGAGGAGAATACCTAAAAGAGGACATGGACATTAAAAAGACTAAAAAAGGATCTTTAGACCTAAAAGGTCTAAAAGAGGGCCTAGGGACCTAAAACACCGGAAAGAGGACTGGAATAAAGATCAGTGGACCTAAAAGACTCAATGAGTAGCTGAGAATCTAAAAGATTCAAAAGAAATGTACCTGGCGACCTAAAAGACCCAAAGAGAAGAATGCAGGTGAATGGAAGGAGCGAACTTCCAATTGTCAGTGTCTTGCAAACCGAATCGTATACCGTCAGCTGCCTTACGAACCCAAGCAATCTTAGGTACATCGATGTAGCTTCATCAAAAGCTTTGTCAAAACCTAATCGGTATTCGATGTTCCAAAAATTGGCTAATATCTCAAGACTTGATACAACATTGAACGATTCCTAAAACTCATTTAAACGGACTTCGTAAAACAGCGCGTTCAAATTGGCAACCTGCAGGTTGTTGGATTATCATTCCACTTGTCTTGCCAAGCTTCCTAAATGAGAGAGCGAAAAACGAGCAAGTAATGTTCTCGTAGCCAAAGTGATGTCGGCGTTTCCAAATTTACACCATTTTTCTTTCATTCGAAGCTGCTCTATAACTTGGCACGAATTTTTCCGTGGCCAGATCAATTATTGTACGGGATGATGTCGCGGATTCCTAAAGCTGCAGCCCGAAATTCACCTTCGGATGAACAGCGGACCGAGCGCGTAACTACCGCGTCCATTTCCACCTCCTCATCCAAGTGTCGTTGACTCTTCTTTGTGTCTTGGGTCACAGAACTGGGTTGCTTATCTCTTCGCGCGACTATGTACTCTGTATACGAGGAACGTCGGAGGCGACGATGCGATACAACCGAGAGAGGCTCAGCCTCACGACTAAGGTCGATAAACATACCGAGGCGAAAACCTAATAATAGACTTGGCCGAGTTGGCAGTAGCTGATGATGACAATGGAAGCCTCGGACCTTCCTTCAGTCTTTCCTCCATTGTATTCTCGCGTCTTTCTAACCTTATCACCTTCCTATTGGGCTTTTTCACCTGTCACCAAGGCTGCGGTCACGTGCCATTTACTCCGGCAATATGTCATGACCGATTGACCGGGGAGGCTTCTTCTTTTCCCTGCTCACGAGACGCAACTATGTTACGAGGCGATCAACCAATCAGCGACAACCTGATGATGGTTTTGGCCGGATAAGCAGTCACTGTTGATAAGGAGGGCTCGGAACTTTCTCCAATCTCTCCAGTGTGTTCTTGCCTCTCTCTACTTCTCTGACCTTCCTACCAGACTTGCACACTTGTCAACAACGCTGTCATCATGTGACTCTGACTACGGCGATTTGTGACGAACGAATGACAGGAAAACCTTCTTATTTTGGCTGCTCACAAGATGATGTTATCTGGAAGTTGATCACTTGTTTTGGCAACCACTTCATTCGGCTGACAATTGCTTGCTGGATACAATTGAATTTGTGGTGAGAAACGTATCGATTGATTCGGCAATTGCTGGAAGTCTGCAGCGATTGTGAGTGACGTGACGAAGGGAGATTGGACATGTCGAAAAGGTAGCTCGGAAGATTGTGGTCGGTTTCTGGTAGTAATATTACGAAGAGAGGAGGAGCTTGATTGATTGACTATACCCTGATACATCAACTTTGGGGCAAAGTTGATGTAGGAATCGGGAATTTCGGTTTACCCCAACGTTTTCACGACAGAAAAGGAAATTGATGACAGATCGAATTGAAACATCAAAAAAAAACTTGAAGATATCATTAGAAATCAGATAAAATGATGCCAAGGGAATTATTATGAATAAGCGAGAGAGGTAAAGAGTGAGAGAGAGGTGGAGAGACAGAGCAAGGTCACCAAACAATCCGGCCCATTAACTAATTAATCTTCGTTAGGAAAGCGGCGCGATCTTGTATTGCCTCGACCCTGTGCATCCGCTCCTCTTCTCTTCTTTTATGTCGAGGTCTGCTATTTTCTCCTGCCTCTGCCGTTCGCGCTCTTCCTCTCTCTCTCTCTCTTCTCTCTCGTTTTTCCATATATATACACATATACAAGCACACATACATATATATATATATATATATATATATATATATATATATATATATATATATATATATACATATATATATACATATATATATACATACATATATATATATATATATATATATATATATATATATATATAAGGCACACCCGTCACCGCGAAAAACTCGCTGGAATTCGTTTTTCGCCTCCGCTTAGTTTGTCTTTTACCCCCCTTGCTTCTTTCTCTACTTTACCACTTTTTTCTATTTTATTTCTTCGCCCTCGTTTCTCCTTTTTTTCCGTTTTTCCACTCCTCTGGAGTAATCTCTCTCTGGTTTTCTCTCACTCCATCGCTCCGTCATTTTTCGTCGCCTCTCGCAAGCTCCTTCTGTCTATGTATCTATCTCTCTCTATGTCCTTGCCAAGCTCGTTCGCGCCTCACACGCGAACTGGACGTGCCTGCACGTCTTCGCCTCGCCATATGTTACCGAAACTTGCAACCAGAGAGAGAGGGAGAGGGAGAGAGAGAGAGAGAGAGAGAGAGAGAGAGAGAGAGAGAGAGAAAGAGACAGCGTGCCAGTTATTGGCGTATCGGCGTACGGAACCGTTCAACGAAATGTGCCAGCCCTTAATAAACAAAAGGACTTGAGTCGCTTCACTCAATGCACACCAACATCATGCCCTTCACGCCCTTTTGCCTAGTATCGATCGATAGAATTTATACCTAGAGAGAGAGAGAGAGAGAGGGGGTGGGAAGGAGGGAAAAGGCGTCCGTTCCTCCGAAATGGAAAACCAGGAGGATGACGGATGACCAAACCGTGATCCAATACCGCACCGCGACAAATTTCGAATAGCCACGATGACAAACTTCCCCGAACGTTACCCAAAACTTCACCCCGCTTCAGCCAAACACCAAAAGACTAATATTCCAGCCCAGACAGTTATTACTTTTGATCTTACGTGCTTCATAAAAAATTTGATCGATTTACAAGAGTAACCACCTCAGAGGGGATAAGATCGCCTCCACTAGCCCTACGTGACGTCTTATCACGAAATTGGCAAATATACTTAATTGATCCTCAACGATCTCGGACTTGCGTTCTTGGGGTTTTTTTACGGTAGGACATTGGGTATAATAATGAATAAAAACGTTCGAAAAGAATAATAAAATTGTGAATATTTGATATTGATATACACTGCTGGGCTTATCATTATTTACAATAGTGATAATGAGAAATTAATAACGAAAGAACATCGGGAAAACGATAGTAAAAAAAATAATATGTAGATCCGATTCTTCGATTGGGCGATGTCATTTTGGTTTGCTTGGGTTCATACGATTTTCCGTATAAACCCAAACAAACCCAAACAAGATCGCCCCAAACAATATATAGAAAGTAATAATTAACAAATATGGAAACACTATAAATTGTCAAAAGAATTGGATATTCTTATTATTGTTATTATTATTATCGTTCGAATTGGTGGCAACTATTGGAAAGAATTTTTAAAAAATAATAAAAAGAAATAAGTGAATAAGGAGAGTAAAAAATTGTTGGAAATTAATATTATTAATTAATATTGTTGTTGTTCTCGCTGTCGTTATTATTATTAGAATTATGAGAAACTATTAGCAATTATTTTAAAAAATAATAACAACTAATAATGGAGAAAGTTGATATAATCGGGAACTGTTATTATTTACAATATCATTGTTAATGGTAATAGTTAATAATAACTATTGTTAGTAATAACTATGATGATGATAAGAATATTATATTATTTATATTGTTGTTATTATCGTTAAAATAATCAGAAAAATAATCCAATATTTAAAATCATAATTTCCAAAAAATGAGAATGTCACTATGAGAATTCTTCGAAACAACAAGAAAGAAAAGAACTAAGGAACAGTGGAAACGACGATAAAAAAATGACATACAGATTCGATTTGTCCCCGAAGCGAGTACGATATTAATTTAATATGCATGAGCAGTTTGGAGTAACGTGTGAAGTGCGAAAAATTCCCCTGTAAAATGTCTCGCCTTTCGGAGATACACATTGGATCGCGCCTCCGGTATTTGTCACTCTCCATCGCGCGCTGACAAGCCGAACAATCCGAAATGCGTTTTGCGTTATCCAATCATCGGATGAAACTTTTCGTATGTATATATGTATTTTTCATATGTGTGTATATATATATATATATATATATATATATATAGGCATATATATTTACCAGTGACAAACATACACACACACACACACATATCGATATCAAAAAATGTATTTCGCAAACCATCCCCTCGATTCGGGCACAAATACATTGGGATTTAAATATTGCCGGGTATGTGGGCCAGGCGAGGATTCCACACTCACAGTATGAACGTACGCAGAAACGAATCCCCTGGCGAAAATCCCGCAATCGCGGGAATGTGTTCGAAAAAGCGTCAAAATAGGAGCGTACTGTTGTTTATTTTTTAAATTTATTTCTTTTTTCATTTTTTTCGGGCCCACACGTGCAAATATTTGCAGTGGAAAATGCACTAGTTCCGAGAAAAAACAAATATTTGTGGAGGCAGAATTTTCGCCCTGTCAACAATCGCTTCGGTTTGGGATTATTTATAGGATTTTTTTTTCTTTTTTGCGCAATCTATATCTTCTATTCGTATCAGGAGGTCGAAAAAAAGAACTATTATCTCTAGAATTGATAGTGTATACGGGAATTCACACGAGGAATTCGCTCTTTAGCCTCGCACTTGAATAAATCAACAAGTAATTAATATTGAAAAAATGGACACTTTTTTAAATGTACAATCTTTTTTTTTAATATATATTTTTGGTATGTATGTAAAGGAATGTTAAATTGTTTAAATTTAAAAAAAAGATCAAGTACTTATTGAATCGTTCAAATAATTGATATTTTTTATAATGAAAAATCGAAACCTTCCATCGGCAAGCCACATACTCTTGTAATAAGTAGAAACCTTCTAATGTATATATTTGTTTTAATTCGATATATATGGATACATGTAAATCAGGGTGTGTAAAAATATATATATATAAGAGTGTAAAAAAGTTTCAATTTTTTTTAAATATCAATTACCTATTGAATTATCGAAGTAATTGGAATTCAAGTAAAAAAATACAAACTTTTTACCCTCTTATATACATATGCTTTTCATTAACATTTTTATACAATCTTATGTGTATACCTCGCCAAAAAAAGTTTAAGAGTGTGGAGAATTTTTTTTTTGAGTAACTATTACTTATCCTATTACTCAAGTGATTGAAATTTCAAGTTAAAAAAAAATAGAAACTTTCTCACCTCTCGTGTATTTTTTTTACACTCGTATGTCTCTTGAAAAAAAGTTTGAGAGTGTAAAAAAGTTTCTATTTTTTCAAACATTAATTTCATATTGTATTTCTCGAGTGAATGACATTTCAGATTACAAAACGAAATCTTTTCACATTCTTATATACGTACATATCTATATTTTCATTTTTTTACACTCTCATGTATACCTGTCTTCAAAGAGAGTTTAAGGGGGTAAAAAGGTTCAATTTTTCCAAAATTAACTCCTTCTCAAGTAACTCAAGTAATTGATATTCGTGGTAAAAAAAAATTTAATTGACACTCGTGTGTGTATATATATATATATATATATATATATATATATATATATATACACATACATATATATATATATATATACATATATATTCACCCTCATGTATATCTCTCTTCAAAAAAGTCTAAGAGTGTAAAAAGATTCCTATATTTCTATTTCGATTTCTATTTTCTTTTTAAATATCAATTACTCATTGTCTTACCCAAGTAATTGTAATTGAAGTAAAAAAGAATATAATCTATTTTTATCTGCCCCTATATATCTATATATTTACATTTCCCGAAGCTTGTGTTTTTTTTTCGTTCCCCTTTTTTGTTATCAAACTTGGTAGCATTTTTCCATAGAAGGAGAGTGAAAAGCCCCGTCATTTCTCTCTCTCACCCTTGACAAAAATTGGCCACGAATTTTCGTTGCAGCGGGGATCGCAGAAATTTCAAGCGCAAACTCTTAGATCGGACGCATCTCCGCCCAACTACAAGAGACCAACAAAAAAAAATTAGTGTGCTTCAAAAAAGATCCTCGTTGAAAAGCTCAAGCTTTCAGGGCGATATGCGTTACATGTTTCGCAAGGCCCATAAATTGGCATTTTTTCTCGTCATATTCCCGTACCGCTGTGTCGTGAAGAGCGTAAGAATAGGGAAGCACAAAAAACACGCGGATCCTTGTGGTACTCCCAGACTTCTGGAGTAGGACACGTACCACGTGACAGCGCATGTTGAGGTTTTTCTCTCGGAGTCTCTTCGACCTCGGTGTACTATATATAACAATAATAATAATATAATGTGTGTGTGTGTATATATATATATATATATATATATATATATATATATATATATATATAATATGTACAGGAATGGCCAGGAGAGTGGAAAATTTGAATTTGAACGAGCGTAGCACTCACGCAGGGTGGTGCAACTGGGTGAAAAAGACGTCCCTTCCGGAACTCGTCGCAGAAATTCTCTCTCTTTCTCTGCTCTCCAGGACACTACGAGCCGTCTGCTTGTTTAACGTAACTTTCCTCGTTATTTCCGTCATTCGCTACGAGAGTGCACCCTCTCTCTCTCTCTCTGTTTTTGTCTCTGAAACTCGAAGTCGAGTGACGTCGACGACGACGACAGTCGTCATACTGAGGTGCATGTTCCAACGGGAGCTATTTGCCGACATCTCGAAGTCGCACCGAGAGACAACGACGACGAGGGATCCACTTCCGGTGACGTAACGCGTTCGCCAAAGCTTTAAACTCGCTCTCTCTCTCTCTCTCTCTCTCTCTCTCTCTCTCTCTCTCTCTCTCTCTCTCTCTCTCTCTCTCTCTCTCTCTCTCTCCTCTCTCTCTAAATCTCTCTCTGTAAATTTATTGGACGTTGTTGCGCAATTTTTCGAGCGAACACAATATTCAAATTTCTTTTCACGCGTTTCCTCGTAATAGGATACGATCGTTTTTATGGTGGGCGTCGTAACGTTGTCCATTTTGGGATTGTGGTTTGAGCTCGTTCGACGGCAGGTATCGTGTACCGGGATTTTCTTGGCTTCAATTTTAGGTGCTCATGGTGGGATGATGAGTTACGGAGGGATTTTAAACGACGCTAAATATATATATATATATATATATATATATATATATATATATATATATATATATTACTATTTGCAATAGAAATCTAAAGTGGCACACGAAAGAAAAATAGAAACTTCTCTTATAACCCACATATGTAGATATGCACATAAGTAGGGGCTGAAAAAAAGGTTACATTTCTATTTTGGGTCTTCCACTTTTGATTTAAATTGTAAATAGTGTCCCATTCCTTCCTCAAGAGGAATGTCTGGCAAAAAATCGCAAAGGTTGCCGTGATGGACTGAATTGGGTTCCATAGCCTACTTCGAAAAGCATCCCAAGAAATTAACAGAATTCTGCCAAAGGTGAAGAATACGACACTGATTTTGTTTCCTTGTAGGAGAAACTATTTTCAAAAGTAATGAAAGTGGAAAGCTCGATAAAAATTATATACAAGGTGCGCAACTAACAAGGAAACGTTGCGAGGTCGATGTCTCTGATTTCGATGAAATTTGGCATGCTTGTAGACTGGGTAAAAATAGGCGACACGTATTTTTTTATATCGGCGAAACCCGATTTTTAAGGGTTGAAAATCACCCTCGAAAATTGGGGTGTTTTTCGTTTTTCGTTGATAACGTTTTAACGGTACGAGATATGAAAAAAACTTCAAATTGCAACAACGTTTATTTTTTCGTGTACTATACATTAGACATGAGAACGATGCAGATAGCAACAAATTTCATATCGTTTATTGCAAAAATGCAATTTTTTCAACCGTATCTCCGAGAATTTTTAATCGATTGGGATGTAAATTTGCATACATGTAGAGAATGGAAAAGTGCGGATACGGATTTTTTCTTTTTCCGATATCTCACAATTAAGGGATTGAAACTGCCGAGGTTGCAACAACACGCCATTTTTTGCTGTACTCATCATTATCATCATGAACGTCTAGTAGTCGAAGAATACATTTTTTCTCTTCGAACTTTATTTTTATTTCGAAAACGAGAAAATGTGTATCGACTACTTTGACTGATTCTACTTTCTTTGTAACCCATTTTTATTTGTACAAATTTTTGTCCATGTCGCACGGTAAGAACTTTGAACGTTTGCCTTTCGAGAGGGGGACCGTTGGGGGGGGGGGGGGGTGGGCTGGAATGTTACAAATATGCAATTGCGTTATAACACGAACATATATTGACGTGAATGTAAACCGAAATGCCAAAAGGCTAGCTGATTATACGATGCTCTCGGCAAAAAAAATCGACGGGCAGTTTCAACCTCTTAATTGTGAAATATCGGAAAAAGAAAAAATCCCTATCCGCACTTTTCCATTTTCTACATGTAAGCAAATTTACATCCCAATCGATTACAAATTCTCGGAGATACGGTTGAAAAAGTTGCATTTTTGCAATAAACAATATGGAATTTGTTGCTATCTGCATCGTTCTCATCTCCAATGTATAGTACACGAAAAAATAAACATTGTTGCAATTTAAAGTTTTTTCATATCTCGTACCGTTAAAACGTTATCGGCGAAAAACGAAAAACACCTCAATTTTCGAGGGTGCTTTTCAACCCTTAAAAATGGGCTTCCGCCGATATAAAAAAATACGTGTCGCCTATTTTTACCCATTCTACAAGCATGCCAAATTTTATCGAAATCGGAGACATCGACCTCGCAACGTTTCCTTGTAAGTTCTCGGGTTTCACACATGGATGGTGCTAGGGACACATGTAGTCGGCATACAGGTCTGAAATTGGTTGTCTTTATAGCTTGGACATCTGTTAAGAATACCCAGTCGTAATACAAACAAATATCGCAACACAACGACCTTCTTTCTAACCTCGAAAATGTCAAATGTTTTTGCCAAATAATCAGCATTTGCGGGAAGCGTTGCTTTTCTGCTTCAACCTAAAAAAAACAGCGGCTGAAGCACGTCGGTTACTTGAGGGGGCCTACGGCGAACATATACCATCAAAAACAGCGTGTGAAGATTGGTTCAAGCGGTTCAGAAGTGGCGATTTTGAGACTGGGGACAAGGAGCGCTGGGCAAGATCGCAAACATTTGCGGACGCCGATCTGCAAGCGTTATAGGATGAAGATGACACTCAAACAGAAGATCAACTTGCCGAGGCGTTAAATGTGACTCGGCAATGTATTTCGAAACGTTTGCACGTCATGGAAAAAATTCATAAGGAAGGGAAGTGGGTGCCGCATGAGTTGACTAAGAGACAAATGGAAAATCGAAGAGCCACTTCCGAAATTTTGCTTTTGCGGCAGAACAGAAAGAGTTTTCTGCATCGAATTGTTACTGGCGATGAAAAATGGATATATTTCGAGAATCCCAAAGGCAGAAAATCGTGGCTTTCACTTGGCGAAGCGTCAACATCGACGGCACGGCGAAATCGCTTTGGAAAAAAGACAATGGTCTGCGTTTGGTGGGACCAGAAAGGAATCGTGTACTATGAGCTGCTGAAACCGGGCGAAACTGTCAATGGGCATCGCTACCGACAACTAATCAATTTGAACCACGCATTGCTCGAAAAACGGCCAGAATGGGACACGAGACACGAACGTGTGACATTGCAGCACGAAAACGCTCCGCGCCATCGCAGTTCCATCGTCCAGGACACCAAAAAAACATTGAAATGGGATCTGCTACCGCACCCGCCGTATTCGCCAGATCTGGCCCCTTCAAACTAACACTTGTTCCGGTCGATGGCACATGGCTTGGATGGGCTACACTTGACCAATTACGATGCAGTGCAAAATTGGTTGGACGAATGGTTTCAGTCCAAAGACGCGTCTTTTCATCGTCGCGGTATTTATGGATTGCCAGAAAGATGGCAAAAATGGGTAAATAGCGCGGGACAATTCTTCGAATGAACCATTTTTTGTATTTGTCGTGAAATTTTCGATTTTTTATTGGCCAAAAAACCCGGAAACTTAGTTGCGCACCTAGTATAGAGAGAGAGAGAAAGAGAGAGATGAAGAGGCAAAGGGGCGGGGAGAGAGAGAGAGAGTCAAAGTATTTGAGCACTCTGCTTTCGAAAGATAACTTTCGCTGCGGCTAGCCGTCTGGTTATCGGACGAATAAGCGTATTATTCGTCCGGATAGCGGCTCAGTTCACGCCGTATTTCCACGTACATATTATTGTGATTCATGTCAGCTAGTATTCGGACGAATAACATATATATAATCGTCCGCCTAGAATGTGTTAAATTTTTAAACAATCTATCTGGACGAATAATGTACACGTATTCGTCCGAATAAAATCTTTATAATTTTGTTTGGGTTTGTTTGGGTTTGTTCGGGCTGGGAGACACTCCGAATAACTTTTTGAAAAGGAAAAAGTATACTTTGCAGATTATCTTATTCGATAGCTTATTTTAAACATGAGTACTGTATCTTAATGGAAATCTCCAGCGAACACACCAAAAGGGAGCGATAGAAATATTCATTCACTCACTATATATATATATATATATATATATATATATATATATATATATATATATATATATATATATATATATATATATATATATATATATATATATATATATATATATATATATATATATACACACACACATATATATATATATATAGCTCACTATGTTATAGTACTCTAGTATAATATTATAATATAATATTAAAAATACAACATAATACATGTAAAATAATAATAAGAGTATCCCTTTTAATTCCATTATAAAAAAACTTAAAAAAATATCCGTATATAACAATAATATATATATCATACATATTTATATGACATACCATTGAATAGTCTCCAACATATCTAGCCCCAAATAGCTACTCCCAAAAGGGCCTTTTTTCCCTTCCCCGCCCCCAACACCAAAGAGTTAATTTCACCTTCGAAAAATCGATAAAATTCCGCGACTGGAAAAAGCACATTCGGTATATATACTCGAGGACAATAATATATCATAAAAAATAAAATAATACAATATAAAGCATTCAAAATAATAATAAGAATATCCATTACAAATCCATCATAAAAAGTCCTTGAAAAATATCCATGTATAATATTTTATATTTGTAATCATATACAACAATAATCCATATTATATAATTATATATATATATATATATATATATATATATATATATATATATCCATAAAGCTGCGATAGATGTGCTATTCCATAAGCCACAACATATCTACTGTCAGAGGTTCCTTTTGCCTTTATCCAGTCCCCAACATCGAAGGGTTGAAAATGCTTTGGTACTCTTGGAAAAGTCGACAAAAATTCCGCAACTTGAGAAAGCGTATATATAGTCGAGGAAAAAATTCGATACGCTATCTTCTCTGGGCTCTGTCGCAGTGATTTTATTTATTTTCTGTCCTCTTGGTGGGCGAGTCTTGCTAGCAACGGGGATTATCTGGGGCCCGCGGACGACGTTGCCATCAAACGCAGACACCACTCACGGTTTTCTATCCGAAATTGAGCGGGTTTCTCTTGCCCGTCTCGCGTGCAATCCCCGCCCGTGTAGGTGTACACACGTATCTCTGGTTTCTCGCCGTGGCTGCTTCCTTTTCTTCGCGATATTCCATTTCTTTTTCACCGTCGCTTGAGAAGGAAAAAATCTCAAGGAGATCCCATTAGTGCCTACCGACTGAGGAAGAGAGAGAGGGAGGGGAGAGAGAGAGAGAGAGAGAGAGAGAGAGAGAGAGAGAGAGAGAGAGACAGAGAGAGAGGAGAGCATTCGGATACAGGACCAAAGGGGATTGGACTGACTGGTCATTTCGAGATAACTCGGAAGCTTCCCCGGGATTCTTACTCTTCGCGAGGTCCTTCGAAAAGCCAAGGAGAGCCGTGAGCGTCGTCAGAGCGAGTTTATATCCCGCGGGAGAGAAGGCAGTGGCGGCATGAATGGAAGAGACGGGTAGAGAGAGAGAGAGAGAGAGAGAGAGAAAGGGAAATGAAAAAAGAGGAAGAGATTAAAACATAAAAAGAGAGCGAAATATGAAATACCCGGGTGAGACTTCTCTCTCTCTCTCTCTTTCTCTCTCTCTCTCTCTCTCTCTCTCTCTCTCTCTCTCTCTCTCTCTCTCTCTCTCTCTTTCTTTGTCACTCGCTTTCTCTTTATTCTCCTCTTCCTCTTCTACTCTTTCCACCAAAAAGGGCAAAAAAAAATGTTCGTACAATTTTTGGGAGTTGCTGTGGCGAGATAGTCCATCATATACAAGTCTGGATCATTCTAACGCAGCGAAAAAAAAAAAATTTCATTGCACCTTTTTCGCAAACGAAAACTATAAAAATCCCTCAAACGTTTCGGATTCTTCTGGTTAGAGAAGTACACCCTAAATCTCGAATGAATAAAAACGATTTTTTCTTAGTAATTTAGATAAAGATATGAAAAAGTTAAAATGTTCGTCACATTTCCACGACGCTAATTTACTAAATAATAATGTAATGAAACAAAGATTATCCTCAAAAAAAAGATCAACGTATTTTTTTTGCATTAAAGCCTGTCTATGTATACGGGTGTATACCTACATGTATATAGATGGACATTATGCCCCATTTTAAGTGGAACAGTGATATATATATATATATATATATATATATATAGGGTGTCCCAAAACTCAACGATAATCTGAGACCGGATGAAAGGCCAAGTTATACCTGTTCTGGGAAAAATACAAAAAAAAATCCATATCACTCAGTTCAGCGATAATAGACATTTAAAAAAAAAGTTGAAATTCGACACCCTTGGTCGCATTTTCAAGTCCTGTGATCACCAATGTCACAATTTCGCTGTGATTTTTTTAATTTCGTGATCTTCATTAACGATGCTATTAATCGCAACTACAAATTAATGCAAAAAACATTGTTAATTTAATAAAATAAGTTAAGTTTTAGTGAGTCATGGTTCACAAAAATATTGTTACTTAACTTTGACACTTCATTTTGAAAAAAAATGTACTACACTACCCTTGGCAAGTTATTTCAAAAGATGGCGCATTTAATCAAGATTTCAAAATGGTGCAACACTTGCCACTTTTCTTGCCATTAAAAATTTTATTTCTTATTTTTTTCAAATTGAGCTCATTTTGAACAACTCAACATTAGGAATTTTTGTTACTAAAATTTGTTATTTTTTGTTTCTGGTCTGAAATAAAATTATTATTTTTAGTAAAGAGGTAATTGAGTCAGTTAATAACCAATTTTTATTGTAAAAAACATATGTTTTTTACAATAAAAATTGGTTATTAACTGACAAAATTATTATTTTTAGTAAAGAGGTAATTGAGTCAGTTAATAACCAATTACCTCTTTACTAAAAATAATAATTTTATTTCAGACGAGAAACAAAAAATAACAAATTTTAGTAACAAAAATTCCTAATGTTGAGTTGTTCAAAATGAGCTCAATTTGAAAAAAATAAGACATACAATTTTTAATGGCAAGAAAAGTGGCAAGTGTTGCACCATTTTGAAATCTTGATTAAATGCGCCATCTTTTGAAATAACTATTATTTTTAGTAAAGAGATAATTGAGTCAGTTAATAACCTCTTTACTAAAAATAATAATTTTATTTCAGACCAGAAACAAAAAATAACAAATTTTAGTAACAAAAATTCCTAATGTTGAGTTGTTCAAAATGAGCTCAATTTGAAAAAAATAAGAACTAAAATTTTTAATGGCAAGAAAAGTGGCAAGTGTTGCACCATTTTGAAGTCTTGATTAAATGCGCCATCTTTTGAAATAACTTGCCAAGGGTAGTGTAGTACATTTTTTTTTTCAAAATGAAGTGTCAAAGTTAAGTAACAATATTTTTGTGAACCATGACTCACTAAAACTTAACTTATTTTATTAAATTAACAATGTTTTTTGCATTAATTTGTAGTTGCGATTAATAGCATCGTTAATGAAGATCACGAAATTAAAAAAATCACAGCGAAATTGTGACATTGGTGATCACAGGACTTGAAAATGCGACCAAGGGTGTCGAATTTCAACTTTTTTTTTTAAATGTCTATTATCGCTGAACTGAGTGATATGGATTTTTTTTTGTATTTTTCCCAGAACAGGTATAACTTGGCCTTTCATCCGGTCTCAGATTATCGTTGAGTTTTGGGACACCCTGTATATATTTATATATTTTACTTTCATGTGGGACCGCACTTTATTTATTGACTTTCCGTATCTCTCTTTTTATTTTTATTTGATTTTCCAAGATTTTCTCACTCAAGACTAAAAAAAAAATTATATTCCAATTCTTCTTCTTTTTTGATCCTTCACGTTCCGTGTTCTCGGCGTTTCCTATCAACTAGGGATGTACTTGGCCCAGCAGTACTAGTTAATTTTACAAAAAAAAAAGAAAGAGATCAAATTCTTTTCAGGCTCGACACCTTGTTCCTCTCGCTTCTCAACGTTCCGTGTTCTCAGCGTTTCCTGTCCACCAGGGATGTACTTTGCCAAGCAGTACTTGTCGATCCACGAGGGACGAAAGAAGAAGTGCCATTCCTCCAAAATTCCTGCTCTTTTATATCCCGATTTTACCGCCTTTTCTTTCCCCTTCTCTTACTTGTTACCCATAATGCCCTTTATCGTTAACTTTTTGCTTTCTAAATAAATTTCACGTGTACTCTGTTTTAGTGGTTTTGTTTGTTTTCGTTTCAGTGTTTCGCTTTTCGCTTTGTCGTGCCCCCTGTACTTCCCCTTCCCTTTGTTATTGTTACCGTTCGCCTCGTTGTTTTTGTTTCTTTTCTGGTCTTCTTGTCTCGTCCTTCTTCCCGCTTATGATTTTCTTTTGCTGTACTGCCCTGCCTAATTGACCTTGTGTTTTTGTGTTGATCTGTTATTCCTAGCGATTCTCACGAGGTTTTCTATTATTCTTAGTTTTCGTGTCGATACATTATTTTTCTCTCGTGACGTCGTTTGTTTTGGTTATATGAAGGTGGTTATTTGTTGATGAGAAGAACCTGTACGTCTCAAAATATACATAATACATGTATATATACATGTATTATGAATGGATAATCGTGCAACTGTCGAGAGGTCAGATCATGTCCTCCGATATGCTGGAATTTCAGTTCAGTAAAAGTCCCACGGTATTCGAGATAAAAATCATCTGCTTTTGGTTTTTCGCATGCTATTTCTAAAAAAGATATATTGTTTTGGGTGGGTGTCAAAATGTCGAATGATCAAATATACAACGACAAAGATTTCGAAACGACAAAATTATGAACTCTCAAAATAACGAGGATTAAATTATTCGAAATTTTATCCTTTGACCGATGACGAAATCGAATAACTATTACACCAAAGGATTATGTGTTAGAGAACATATATTCAGATAGTCTTCAGTTTGAGTCATACAAATACAGATTGGAACAATCTACACATTCACATCTCCGAAATAAAAAAAAGTGAATATCTAATATTTGTAATACCGTCTATAGCAAAAAGCCATATATCGAGACTACAAACTTCGAATGTGGAGATCTTAGAAATGCAAATGATCGATGGTCCGAAATGGCGAATACCTAAATGGCGAACATGGCATGCCTGCCAGACCCGACTGACCACCAACGCCATCTGCCATCTTCATTCTGAAGCTCGAGTAGTATTGCTCGATCCTAAGTTTTCGCTATCCGGACCACTCTTCATTTTGATCCGTCGCTATTTTAACTGATCGATTTTTTGGGCCTTCGCTTTAAGGCGTTATCCCCACTTGTAGCGCAAAAAAAGGCCTTTTTCATGAATTTTTTTAAAGAAAACTACGAAACTTTTTTAATCGATCAATATAACATCTTAAAGAACACATCTTGAAGAACTTTCGGTAATTTTTTTATTGAAAAATATTACATTGTTTAGTGGCAAATGGCCGTCAATGAAATAATGTTTTTATATACACGGTTTGCGGTGACCAACATTGCGGCGAAGTGGATCATCTGAAAAAAAAATGCGGCTGGATTTAGTCAAATATAAGTATAAACTAGTCTTTAATCGAAGAATTTTAAAAAATATTCATTTTTCACAAAATGGCGGACAGTCAAAGTTAATGGTTCGATTTTAACGAAAAAAAAATTGAACGATTAAAGACTACATTTTGATGTATTAAATAAGCCTGCAAAATTTCAAGAAGATCGGTTCATTAGTGTTCGAGTAATCTTGGTCACCGACTTCAGAAATGCCATTTCGAGAAAAACGCGTTTAAAGTTTCAATTAGCCGGTCCTTTACACAACGGATTCGTCTCTTTCAACGCTCATATCTCAGTCAATTTTGTTCGGATCGACTTGAAATTTTCAGGACATATTCTCAGATACTTATACTTCAAAAAAATGCAATAAAAAAAATCGATTTTTTCAAAATCGCAAGTGGGGGTAACCCCTTAAAGAATTCGAAATTGTAAACTGTCGTGATATTTACAATTCGACGATTTGACGTCTCGACTCATTTGGTGTATACATACAGGCGAATCGATATTATATCTCTCTCTATTTTGTTAAATCTGGTATTTGTTTTCGCTATAAATTAACTTCGAGATTTTGGTATTCACAATTTCGATTACCAAAGAAATGTTCGTCGTCCAACATGAAAATTGTGATACAAAGTAACGTTGTCGTGAAATATGAAAAATGTGATACAAAGTATCGTTGACCGCCAAATATAAACATTGACATACAAAGTAATGTGCGCCGTCAAATGCCTTCTACATCCTTCAGCTTGTCAACATTCCCCGTCCATGCCAAAATAATATCGGAGTTTTCAGTGTGTTTTGATTTTTTTACACTAGGTTGCACGGTGTGAGCCAAGCAGAGAAGTCATATGTTTCCTTTGACTTTTCTTGGTGGTTTCTCGAGTGCCTTGTTACAAACTATTTCATGAGTAATTATTTTGATGATGGCATCAACGAATAATATGTCCATATTGCACGACGACGTTACTTTGTATCACAATTTTTATGTTGGACGACGAGCGTTACTTTGTATGGCAAGGTTAACTTTGTAAACCTTACCGATAATTTATGATTAAGCTCAACAAAAATAATTACTGTTATGGATGTTTATTACCTGAAAAATGTGAGAAAAGTTTGAGAGAGAATTATTTTTAATAATAATTTATTTGCTAAAAAAAAATATCTCATAATAATAAAACAAAGCACAGCTTTGGAACAACGAATCGAGGCACTCTGAAAAAAATAGGTGTTACTATTTTTGTATCTGAGGTGTGTACTCTGTACACACTTCGGAGTATTTTCTGGAATTTTTTGAGAAAAATCAAAAGTTACATACCGACCGAAAAAAAATATTTTTGTATAATTTTGGTGAAAATGGGCATTTTTCAAACTCGAAAAATTGAAAACAAATTTTTTTCACAAAGTTCATGTAAAATTGCAACTTTTTTGTCTCAAACATTTTTCGGTTAAATCAAATGCTCACGAGATATAGCGGTATTTTGAAAATTTTGAAATTTTGTAAAAACTCGAGAAAATGTGATCCAAAAATTTTGAAAAAATTTACACTGTTTTTCTTTTCATATAATTAAATAATTTGACAAAATTTCAATTTCTTTGGGAGTGGACAACTTTTTGACCGTTCGAAATGGTATGGAACGCCTCATATACATATACACACTTGTGCGATAGATTGCTCGCGCTTGACGTTCGCTGGTCCGGTCGTAAAATTCCTGCGCAGATCAGCCACAGGAACATCCCCTATAGGCTATACATATATCGCTGTGCTGATCTGGCTGACGCGTAAAAAGTCCTGCCATCGGTGGCCGAGATCTCAGGACAGTCTCCCTCTGGATCGTAATATATATATATATATATATATCTATATATATATATATATACACAGGGTGTCCCATTTTAATCTTACACCTGAATTTTCTCGAAAAATATTGCTCGGACGAAATATTGTGTGGAACAAAACTTCTAGGGATTGAAGGGGGACGTTTGAAAAAAATTTATTTGAGGAGCCAAAATTCAAAGTGGCGGCGTTACAAAGGCTGACATGTTTTTTTCAAACGGAAACATAACTTTTTTTGAAGTTTAGAAAACTAAAAACTTTTGTTGAAAAAATTTTTTGATGAAGTTCATAGTTTTCAAGTGAGAACATCATTTTCAATTATTTCAGATGTATCCAGGATTTGTGTGTGTGTGTGTGTGTGTGTGTGTGTGTGTGTGTGTGTGTGTGTGTGTGTTTTTCTACCCATCGTGATCAAAGTTCGTCAAGGATTTAAAGAAACACGTTTTTGGGCCTGAAAATGGCACAAACGCTATTAAAATGGAAAAAAACTATTTTTCATCGATTTTCCTCCAAAACTTTCTCATGAAATATCGTCCAAATTTAAAAACAAAAAAACAAAAATTTTCAACAAAAAAATTTGATTCTTTTTTTGTTCAAGTGGTCATACATTCGAAAATACAACATTGAGCGGCTTGCCGTGAGACATTTAGTCCATTTAGAGATGTTCTCACTTGAAAACTATGAACTTTATCAAAAAATGTTTTCAGCAAAAGTTGTTAGTTTTCAGCTGAGAAATTTTTTG
>OZ023316.1:58832400-58839900 GCA_964007375.1 Ophion obscuratus | reverse complement strand
TATATATATATATATATATATATATATATATATATATATATAAGCTCTAGGAAATCTGTAGCTCTCTCGCGAACATCCTGGATATCACAGGACTATCGAATATTCGCGAATTCGACACTTATACGTGACCGGAATAATATCTAAAGTTTATATATATATATATATATATATATATATATATATATATATATACACACACACACATATATATATATGAATACAAAATATTTGAACTTGGAATGCAAAACGTGTGCCCTTCTGGGTACATCTTCGCCACGTGGTTCAACGTCCGCAGAATTTCTCTCTCTCTCTCTCTCTTTCTCTCTCCCTGCCTCTCTCGTTTATAGTCTATTCTTCCTGATTTATTCACCTGGCGAAACTATTCCATAAATTCCCTCGTACATTCATCGAGTAACCCGAGATTTTTTTTTCTGATGATTCCGGGGTTTCAGTTCTCGCCGCGTATGTTTATGAAAGGTGAGTTCTGGTCGAACACTTTTTAGGATTTTTTTCCGTGGGAGACAGAGCGAGATGAGGATTTCGATAAGAAATGAAGTTCTAAGGGACATATTTTGTTTTTTGTATGGAAAAACTGGGACGTTGCGTAGTGCCAATGTGAGAACGAGTGAGTTATGGTTTGAGATTCTTTTGACGATTGCTGATGAGAAAGATTAACGGGTCAGCTTCGAAAAACGCGTCGATTTTCAATATTTTTGGGTGATGAGAGTATTGGAATGTCGAGGTCGGAATTTTACACAGGATTGATATATTGTTTTGTTGAGCTTGAGTTTTTTTTTAATGAAGAATATTGATAAGCATTGAAATGATGATTATTTAAACAAAGTACCGCCGTTGGTGAGTGACCAATCGGTACAGGTGCTTCTGGAAACGAGGAAGACCTGAAATGAAAAATAAAAAAATTACTTTCAGTATAATAATAAAGGTTGTGAACGACCGGAGACTTTTTCGAAATTTCAAAAATTACGCAAACGATAAGCTATAAAAGACAAACGTGAAATTTTGGACGAAAAAAACATCTTGTATAATTTATTATGAAAAAATGGATGAACATATGAAATAATCATCCGGTCATACGATAGAAAATATTTTAAACTATACGATCCGATCCTTCACAAAAATCCTCATAACTCAATCAAATTTTGGAATTTGTACAAAATCTTCGTTGCATATTGAAGTTAAGAAGTTGAAGTTTAATAAAAAATCGTATTTTTGAAAATTCATCCTCAGCAAGACCCCTGCATAGGAAAAAAGAGAGAAAAGGGACAAAGAAGGAATGGAAGGGCGAGACACAAACAGACAAAATGAATATAAAATAAACATGAAGCAAGAAAAATGTGCACAAGATTTGCGGCCACGAGATAACGATAACCCCGTCCAATAAACGCACTCAGCCATTCAAAGTAGTATATGAACCGGCATGTATGCCATCCGCTGCAAAGTGTACACCAAAAATATAGCAGTGTTCTCCAGCACGCCAAGAATTTTCTTCCGCCCTCCCTGGCCCCGCCGCCGCAACCCTTCTCTCCCTCTCGCTTTCTGTTGCGGTTGAGATTTATCGCATGAGAGTTTAATTAACCCGTTGAGGCGTGCGCTGGGCGTTGTTTCGCGCCCCAGCTATTCGTAATAATTAAGGAACATGCACCAGAGACTCTTCCTCCGGTTATTCGTCCTCGTCGTCGTATGTCGTCGTCCTCGCTGAATTGCACATTCGTACAAGCCCCCAATCTTTCATGCGCATTTTCTGCATCTGCTTACTCACATACGTACGCACACACATATTCGGTGCTTGCATATGAGACCGCCCATTTTTTAGAGAAAGAAAAGCTAGCCTTTCGGTAGCAATTCGACGCATTGGTTTGCAAAGTATTGCCCATAGGGACAGACAATCTTGCCAACAATCGGATCCCCCATAGGAAGAATTCGGCTTCCAGTCATCTAGCCATTTTTCCTTCCAGAAAAAGGAATCCAGTCTTCCAGCCATTTTTTCTTCCAGAAGAAGGAATCCAGTCATCCAGCCATTTTTCCTTCCAGAAAAATAAATCCAGTCATCCAGCCATTTTTCCTTCCAGAAGAAGGAATCCAGTCACCCAGCTATTTTTCCTTCCAGAAGAAGGAATCCAGTCACCCAGCCATTTTTCCTTCCAGAAGAAGGAATCCAGTCACCCAGCCATTTTTCCTTCCAGAAGGAGGTATCCAGTCGTCTAGCCATTTTTCGACCCCTTTGTACGCGGTGAAGTCCTGAGCCGTAAGCTCTGACTGCATCGACCAGAACAAATGATAATCGGAGGGAGCGATTCCTGGGGAATATGGCAATTCGGCTAGGATTTCCCCAGTTGACTCCATCTAAACACTTCTTAACCAGTTGAGCAACATACGACCTGGCGTTGTCCTGCTGCAAAAAGAGCTCGCTTCCAACGCACCAATTGCAATCGATAACAATCCCCAGTGATGCTTTCCTACGTTTTCAGCAGGTCGTAATAGCTGCTAAAAATCCCCAGTGATGCTTTCCGACATTTTCAGCAGCTCGCAATGACTGCTGAAATCCCCAATGATGCTTTCCAACATTTTCAGCAGCTCGTAATAGCTGCTGAAAATCCCCAGTGATGCTTTCCGACGTTTTCAGCAGCTCGCAATAGCTGCTGAAATCCCCACTGATGCTTTCCGGCGTTGTCAGCAGCTCGTAATAGCTGCAGAAAATCCCCAGTGATGCTTTCCTACGTTTTCAGCAGCTTGCAACAGCTGCTGAAATCCCCAGTGATGCTTTCCGGCGTTGCCAGCAGCTCATAATAGCTGCTGAAATCCCCAGTGATGCTTTCCGGCGTTTTCAGCAGCTCGTAATATCTGCTGAAAATCCCCAGTGATGCTTTTCGACGTTTTCAGCAGCTCGTAATATCTGCTGAAAATCCCGAGTCATGCCTTCATACGTTTTCCGCAGCTCGTAATAGCTGCTGAAAATCCCCAGTGATGCTTTCCGACGTCGTCAGCAGTTCGTAATAGCTGCTAAAAATCTCCAGTGATGCTTTCCGACGTTTTCAGCAGCTTTCAATAGCTGCTGAAATCCCCAGTGATGCTTTCCGGAGTTATCAGCAGCTCGTAATAGCTGCTGAATATCCCCAGTGATGCTTTCCTACGTTTTCAGCAGCTCGTAATAGCTGCTAAAAAATCCCCAGTGATGCTTTCCGACGTTTTCAGCAGCTCGCAATAGCTGCTGAGATGCCCAGTGATGCTTTCCGACGTTTTCAGCAGGTCGTAATAGCTGCTGAAAATCCGCAGTGATGCCTTCCGACGTTTTCAGCAGCTCGCAATAGCTGCTGAAATCCCCAGTGATGCTTTCCGACGTTTTCAGCAGCTCGCAATAGCTGCTGAATTCCCCAGTGATGCTTTCCTACGTATTCAGCTGCGCGCTGCGAGCTGTTACGAGTAACAGCTGGTGAAAACGTCGGAAAGCATCACTGGGGATCGTTATCAACAAACAAGGCTGTCGTTGTATCACGACGCCTTCTTTGGACTGATCTTCCACGTTCCTCGTTGTCCATAGAGAAATAACGACTTTGGAACCGGCAAAAGTACTCTTTGCACGTTGTACTCAAAGCAGTATCTTCGGTATACACTTCCTCTAGCAAACGATGAACTTTCGCTGCCGATTTCTTTTCCAGGAAATAACGACCATAACCTGCTGCAAATGACTATTAAAATAGATTATGTTAACGCGTCGCACAAATCTCAAATGGCGTTTTAGCGGGACCCTATGGACCTATCATCATGTGTATTGCCAATGTTTAATTCGAGAAAATATACCTAACGCCATCTATTAACACGGGACGGTTTCATATGCAATCACCTAATACTTTTCACCTGGGAATTAGCCAAAAAATGAAACCTCCAAAAAACATCGGTTTAAAAATAGCATGCAAATTTGTATATGTTTGTAAACATATAGATAATATTTATACAAGCCATATGTACTTGAAAAGCTCACATGCAGCATTCCCTCCTGTATATTTCGTTAGTCTCTCTATGTATCCTATGTACTATATCTCATTTCCATTGATGGCGAATAGAACAGGATCTCTGGACTCGCACATCACATGAAAATTGTCGACAAAAAGGAGAAATCCACGACGAGATTGAGGTAATAACGATTTACTACCGCAAAAAATGTCACGTGGATAGAGGCAGGATCAGGATCACGGCGAAAGAGGAAGAGGAGAGGGGAGAAAAGCAAAATAGAAAAAAGTAAGCGATACAGCGAACATTATTTTCACTCCGACGGATAATAAATTCCCTCGGGGAGCCACAATTTTTTCGCCCTCTTTTTTTCGTCTTTTTGCCATTCCTCCGACGAGAAGAGACACAAAAGCGCGGTGGAGAAGCACGAGAGAGCTCATTCCTCCTCGGTTTTTGTTCATCGTCTCGTTTTCGCGATAGTGTTGGACGCCTCTCTCTCTCTCTCTCTCTCTCTCTCTCTCTCTCTCTCGCTCTCTCTTTCTTTGTTTTTCTTTCTTCCCTCGCTCTCTTTTCCCCATCCACCCCGCGATGAAACATCGCCGACGAAGATACAAAGTTACAGTCACATGTTCCCTGAGCTTTTCTAATAAGTCAGACAGGATAACGTCGTCTGTAAACGTCGCCTCTGTTACTCTCGAGCTTGAGGATATTATTGATATGTCATTAGTGCGTTTGGGGGACCTGGTAGCAGGGTTGTCAGATTTGGCGGTTGGACAAGTCACCAATTTGAATTTTTCGGCGCCAAACAGTTTCAAAAATCGCCAATTTGGCGCAAAACCGCCAAATCTGGCAACCCTGCCTGGTAGACGAATTTTTTTTTACCTTTATTACCGCTGGAACTCCACTCCTTGGCTGAAAAATGATCTTTTTTCGAGGTTTCTTTTTCCCCGAATAAACTCGAAGAAAACCGAAAATCAGTTGGGTATTAATCTTTAAATTTTTTCTCGTGTGACGAGATTTTTTTTAAACTATATTATTTTTATTGTCAACAAAATACATATTTTCTTGATTTTAACATTTGCCTTTTTCATAATATTTCATTTGTTGAATAACATTTTTTTGTCATTTCCTATTTTTCATTAAATTTTTTATTGCTGCAAGAAAAGTTTTCGCTTTCTGAACTTTTTTTTCATCGCATATTTTTTTAAAATCCTTTTTTCGAATATTTTTTATTACGGTGAGAAAGAAAATTATTTATTTTCACATTTTTACTGGCAAAAAGAATCTTTTTTTGTGACAGTTTCTTGTTCCATAGGAGCCACGATACAGAAAAAAAAACTGTTTTTTTTCCACATTTTCTTTATTTATGTGCATTCTTAGCACTTGCCATTAAAAAAAAGAAAACTATCCGTCTAATAAGTCCGGAATTTTTCATCCATTTTTGCATCGCACTTTCAACGCCTTGTAACATATTTTTCGAATCGATTTTCTCGTAAGCACAAATATCTCGATGCGAAGTTTCTTTTTCGAAAAGGAAAATTCCAAGAGCCTTTTATTGTACAGGCACATACAGATGATCATCGAAAAGTGGAAATCCTCTTTTTCTCAAAATTGTAATCGATCAAACCGAAATTCGCTCAATTTTACGGACAATAAAAAATAAAATAAAAAGCTGATGCCCCCATGCAAGCTGCGCTGTAACAGGATCATGAATGTAAAATATATTCTAGCCTTAATTACAAGTTTATTCGCTCGGATAACGACGTGATAAGAAAACGAGAATTGCCCCTTGTCTGTGCATTTGGGGGTGGGTGCACTATAAGGGAACCCGCCTACACTCGGTGAACGTTTTTGTATAATTGGAGAAACAAAATATGCACAACGAGAGAACAAAGGGGTGAGAAATGGAGAAAGAACAAAACCACGAAAGAGAGAGAGAGAGAGAGAGAGAGAGAGAGAGAGAGAGAGAGAGAGAGAGAGATCGAAACCAAGAGAGACAGAGAGGAGGAAAAGCGAATAATTTTATGCGTTGAAAGTTTTCAAGCGTGGATGTAATTGAAATTTTCTGCATATATCACGTTTTAAGAATTCGCTTGGGTGTTGGTTTTGCGGCTGTTTCGTTGGCTTCAAAACACCATTAAAAAATAAAACGAAGAAAAATGCAAATTTAATGTAACGCTGCGAACCAAATATATACACAGTCGGGTATATACACGAGCGCTGAAAAATTCGCACGAGTACGACAAGAAAAACTACGAACCAAACGAGTCTCCGTAGAAAGAGCGCAACACCAACAGCGGTAACCACAATAATAAGCAATAATAGCAACAAATAAAACTACTCATCAAAATTGCAGCAATCATAATAATGATAACAACCCAGGCGAACCCAAGTAAACACTAATAATAACAGTGACTCGTTACGAGGGCGCTGTATTATTTGTTTTCTTTTAATATATTTATTATTAAACTTTTCAAATATAATTAAACAATATCGTATTGATAAAATCGTAGTAATAAAAACACTACACCGATAATGATAATCACAATATCAAATTTTGTAATAATATATAATAATACTAATATAACAATTCATTATTATGGGAAATTGCTGGGGGAATAATAATAATAATAATATATAATAATCACAATATTAGTTTAATAATAACAGACAAAAGTGATCATAGAAGCAGCAACAATCATAACAATAATCATAGTAATAATAAGAAAACAATAAAATAAATAATAATACTATCAACGATAACAATAACGACTAATCATAATGTCGCTATATTATTAACATTATTTTGAATTACTTATATTGAGCACTATCGTATTGTAATAAAATAACGCCTTTTGTATTAAAATACTTTAGCCATAATAATAATAATATTAATATTATATAATTTACAACAATACTAATAGAAATAACATTATATCATTTATAATAATAATAACAATAATTCGCTAATCCTCTTTCCATGAACAGTAAAAAATAAATACATACGAAAATATATACGAAAGAACGAGACAAAGCCGTAAAATTTTTTTTAAGCTTGTAACTTTCTCTTTTTTTGCCCTGTTTCACAAAAGACTTGCAAGCAGCGCTCGAGGGTGGAAATGAAGTATATATGTATACATATGAAGGTGTGCGTGCGATTATATAACATATAAACAGATATATACGTGTAATTAAAATTGTAGGCCCTTTCTAATTACTGTATGTATACAATAAGCAACTTGACAGGACTGCGAGTACATTTTGTCTTGGCTGCCCGCGAGGTGAAACGTGCTTTTTCGAAAATCTCTGGTCGTTACTGTGATTATCCGCGACTGCGTAACTGGCTACATATATATATATATATAATGTTGGTTCTATTCCGTTAATGCCCGCCGGCACTCACGGCCGCGTTATACCACTCTGGAGGCTACTGGGCGAACGATATTCGCAATTTACTGAGAATACGCGCGAGCGCCGGCCAAAGGAACGTTTTGCGCTACAACGGGGAATACACCCCCGGCGGTCCATGGA
>OZ023316.1:58790935-58832200 GCA_964007375.1 Ophion obscuratus | reverse complement strand
AATCGACTATGCATTACACACACACACACACATACGCTCATCGATATATATATTCTTAGACAGAGAGAGAGGGAGGGAGAGACCACTTGAACTTTCCGTTGTTCCTCCACTACTTGATCTACTTGAGTCTATGAAAATTGAGACACCAATGCATACATTGGGAAAATAATAAATGATGATCGATTCATTGTCGTCCGTGGTAGTCGTTATTCCCCCTGTTTCGATTGTCCGAGCTAATATTTGGAATGACAACTATCGGAAAGGACGCCATCTTTTTTGGCATACAATTATTGGATCCGCGTTTTTGTAGATGACAGACGGTTGGGAATGCTTTTTTTACTTGGTTTTTTACTTGGGAGCCGGAAAAAAAGGTCATTTTTGTGAATTTTTTCAAGGAAAACTATTTGAAATTTCGTATTGGGGTTTTAATTATATGAAAGTATATATATGCAAAAATATGTTTAATTTTCTTCATTTAAAAATATCAAAAATATACAAGGATATTGCATGATCCTTGAAGCGTCGTAAAAAATCTGCGTATACGGTACTTACTGGCGTTTCTTTAAAAATCATCTGAAAAAAAACCAAAAAGATTATCAAATTAGATACTTTAATCTAGTACTTATAGCCGATTTGAAATATCGATTTATGAGAAAATGGCGGACGTTTGAACATAAATAGTGATTTTTGGGCAAAATTGGTTATTATTTTGACTATAAAACAAAAACTAATAACGGAAAAAAAATCCTATGATAAGTACTAAATAATGGTGTATAGAATAACCACAAAAAACCTCAAGGCAATCGGATCATTGGTTTTCGAGAAATTTTGGGTATCGATTTGAAAAACGTGGTTTTGAGAAAAACGCGTTTGAAAATTTGGGAATAAATAAATCATGAAATTTGTCAACTTAGATGGAATCATCGATACCAGGCCCATAGTGTAGGTCTTCTACGCTCGACGGAATGTTCATAGCTTCTAAATCCTCGACCTCGACCATCTAGGTCTATATCTCGCCTTAAAACCATATATAGTGTTTTTAAAGGGTGTCTCAAACGACGTGACATTCTTAGCTATTAATAAAGCGTATTATATTATTTTTTGTAAAGAACAAACGTAAGGTTATGTGTAACACAATATTCGATAAATGGCATAAACAGCATGGACGTGGGAGACATATTTTTTCAACAAAATATTCGTACTTTTCAAATGGATAATGCGTTTTATTAATAAATATAAATGTCAGGTCATTTTGAGACACCTTATATATACTGTGTATTAAACTTGTTTTTTTGTAGGTGTGATTTTTCGGTGTTTTTTTAGGAATTTATTTCTCGGGTGTTTGCTGTTTATTGTTTATTTCAGAGTGACAATCTAACGGGTTTGGCATGCTGGATTTGAAACTTAAGAATGAACTTGTACAATAACAAAAGTCTCGTACGAATTTATTATTTTTTTATGACGATACTACCGGGATGACGAGGTTGGGATTTAACACACATTTGATAGATAGTCTTGACATGTTTGAGTTTTTTTAGTTGTTGAAAAATATTGATAAACAATGAAGGAATTATTATTCAAACAAAGTACCGCTGTTGCTGCATGGCGAATCGGTGTAGGTGATTCTGGCAACTAGGCAAGAAGAGGGAAAATGAAAAAGTGTATTTTTAGTATAATAATAAAACTTTCGTATGACGGGGTACATTTTGAAATTTTAAAAATTACGCAAATAGCGAGCTGTCGAAAAAAGTTAGATTTTCAACGAAAAAAACTCAAATTATTTATTAAAGTTACATTGTGGTGAACCGCATAACTCATCACTGAGTCACCTGAAATTAAAAAAAAAAAACTAAAACGATTTCGTTAGTTGATAAGTTCCTTAAGGTAACGTTGTCGGTTTCCTTATTGATTTTTCAATTTTTGGACACCCTTAGAAGTCAAAATACCGATTTTTCAGTTAAAAAATCGTAAATTTTGTTATTGTAAAATAAATTAAAATTATGAAAAAAAAAACTCGACAGCGTTACCTCGTAATTTATGTGTAGAAAGAGTGTATAAAATTTCGAGTGTATAAAGTAGATTTTGAGCCAGGGAGTTCACCAACTTTGAAAATGCTAAGTGTGTGAAAAACGCGTTTCAAAGATGTGAACACTAGAAAATCAAAAACTGAACATCAATAAACGAGTGTTTTTTTCATATACATACATAGAGTCATCGATGCCAAGCCCATAAATTATTCCCATAAAAATAAAAAAAACGCCAAACAAAATACCCCCCCCCCCCCCCTTAAGGACAGGTTACCACTAAGAAGCATGAAAAATGCATGAACTTCGGGAATTTATTTTTGATACAAAATAAATACTTTTGGGAATGAGTTTCAACGTATTTTATTCTTTCATCGACGGACCGTAAATTCCAATTTTATTCATTAAAAAAAATCCAAATTGGCGGCTCCAGCTCCCGTCAAATAAAGCCATGCACGGCGTGTTTTCGTCGGCGAGGGGCGCTCCACAGCCTTGCCAGTTCGTCTGAGACAAAGATGGATTAAACATTATTAAACTAGACTAAATTTGGGGGGCCTTATCGTTCTTCGTTTTCTAAAAACCCCCTAAATTAGAAAATGGCAGCCGTTTCAAAAAATTTTTTGCGAGATTTTTTTTGCCTTATCGGACGAAAAAAATATTCGCAAATAAATTTTTGACAAAAATGGCTTCCTGATGGCCCCTCAAGTTGAATTTCCTTCCAATTGCGCGGAGATTCGTGTGAATCGGTTCATCGGTTCAAGCCGTAGAGCGCTCCGCGCGCTGAAAAATGCTGTTTCCAGAAAAAACTATTTCCCAACCGGCGAACGGTTCCGCTCAACAGGCTGTAAATTCTAAAATACTTTAGATATGAAAATATCCGCTTACCCACGTGTTCTAAACAATTTAAGGATGCAAATGATGTATCCAAAATATCGAATTTTCCAATGTCATGAACCGGAACATGTCCTTAATGCAATCACAGTCTAACCTCGATATAACGAATCTCAAGGGAAGTTCGTTATATCGAGTTTTCGTTATATTGAGGTTTCGTTATACCGAAGTCATGTTTCTCAAAATGTTCTTTGAAAAAAATATGTTAGTATTATAAATATGGGCATATTTTAAAAATAAACAAAGGTTTAAATTAGCCATTTTTTCACAAGCAATAAGCAATTAGAGCATAATGTATATGAGTATGTCGTTGTACCAAGGTTTCGGGTGCCTATAAGAAGGGAACGGACGAATCTTCGTTATATCGAGGATTTCGTTGTATCGAGGTTCGACTGAACCAACAATCCTTACATGAAAACTGTATTCATTTTGTGTATTTTCTTATTAATTAATATTCACGAAGCTGATTCGTCCTAAGAGTGCCCACTTGGCGTGAGAATACCACAAGTTTCCTGTCCAAATATACCCGCGGCCGTGTACTTTTCTACTCCAATACCGTCAATTTGTTCCATATCCTCTCCGTTCCTTCGGGGAATACGCAAATTTTCTGCAATTTCATTGAAAATACAGAGCGCGTAGGTATTCGTTTGCACAGGATTAACATCTAGAATGATGATGCGGCGTTCATTGATGAAAACTGTGCTCCGCAAGAGAGAGAGAGAGAGAGAGAGAGAGAGAGAGAGAGAGGGAGAGAGAGAGAGAGAGGGACGGAAAGAGAGAGTAAAAAATCGACCGAATACATTAACGATAATACCTGAGCGCGAGGGGTATGAGATAGTAAGTTCAGAGTTTGCAAATATAAACTGTGAACGGTGCAGCTGACTTTCGAAGGAAAAGAAGCTTGTGGACAATGAGAGCGAAGGCGATGAGAAATAAAGAGAGAGAGAGAGAGAGAGAGAGAGAGAGAGAGAGAGAGGAGAGAGAGAGAGAGAGAGAGAGTGGGAGAGAGGGAGGGAGGGAGAGAAGGAGAGAGGGAGAGAAAGAGAGAGAAGAGAGAAGAGATAGGTAGCAAGTCGACAAGACAAAAAAGAAAGAGAGGAACACTGTGAAAGAGTCAAAACAGAGGACGAGAGCCAGAGCAAGAAAAAGGACAGAAGTGCGAGAAAGATTCAGACAAAAAAGACAGAGAGGTAGGCAAAGAGTAAGAGGAAACTCCAGAGGGACGGAAAGAGAAATAGAAAACGGGAAGAAGTTAGAAAGAGCAAAAGAAAGAGAGGCCGACGAAGATGAAAAAGAAGCAAGAGCGAGAGAGAGAGAGAGAAACATCATCCTTGCTCCGGGGCCCAAAGCTTTCTCGACGTTCCTCTCGAATCTCCAAGCCATAGGGTTTTCTCTCAGTTTGGCTTTTAAAGCACGATCCTACACTTCTCGAACGCCTCAGTGAACCTTTTCCCTGCTTCGACCCTCCTGCACCGTTCTCCTTTCCCCCTCTACTTTCGCTCTCACCCCATATTCACCCTCGCGTCGGTTAAATTAGGTTTACGTTTCCTCTCAAGTGCGCAACGATTCCGCTGCAGAAAGCTCGAGCTTTAGTGTCTCGCGTTCGACTTTTTCACTGTGTAATACTTAAGCCCCTCGTGTATATATATTTACATCTATAATAAATAAAATTTATAGTATCGATATATATATATATATATATATATATATATAATATATATACACATATATATATACCCAGTGGTCCGACAGCACCTTCGATACTTTCGTCACTATGTGTGTCGGAAAAAAATGCGTCCAATAGATTGCATCGTACAGAATGCGTCATCGGATGGTGATATCGATTTTTTTTCGCAGGCTTCGTTGCTTTCAAGATAGGAAGGTCAACTTCGTTTTTTTTTTATTTTCAAATGGCATGCTGTGTTTTCGTATCTGCCATCTGATAGCGGCCGACAAATTTAGAGTGTGCGTACAGTCAATTAAAAATTTGAGACATATTTGCGAGTTTACGGAACTTAAGGGTTCTCACTTTAGACGCTGAAAAAATACTGTTTACATGCTTTTTTTAATAGGTTTATATTATAGATATTCATATAAAAGTTGGTACACTTAATAAATACACTTTCGAAATACATTAAACACATTTTTTTATAAATTTATGTAACGTGAACAAACTTTAAACGCGTTTTTCTCGGAAGAACGTTTTTGGACGGCCTATTGATAAAATCTTCGAAACTACCAAATCGATCCTTATGAAATTTTGACCATTCTTTACAACTATAGCCATAGCGCATATGAAGGATTTTTAAAAATTTTGATATTTACTTTTTTTTGCCAAAAAAGGTGGAAATAACCACGTTTTTTTGCCAAAAAAGATGGAAATAACCACGTTTTTTTATTTGTTTGTTTTTTTTTTTCGAAAAATGTACGCCATAATGTTATTTTTGCGTATATCAAAAATCGTATGACATGCGCTATAGCCATTAACATACTGAGTCTAAAAACGTTAATTTTTTTTGTTTCGGATGATCCATCTCCGAGATTTAATCAACAGCGCAGACATACAATTTTTTAGGACATTTTTTTAACTACCATTTTCGTCTATAAATAGTGACGTAGATAGATAAAAAATAAAAATTTGCACGTATTTTGAAAGTGTATTTATCATGTGTAACAACTTTTATATCAATATCTATAATATAAACCTATCGAAAAAATTCATGAAAATAGCCTTTTTCGGCGTCTAAAGTGAGAAGACCCCTCGAGGGAAAAATAAACCAAGAAATAGTAAATAAACTGGAGCAATGGTTGGAAAAGAGCAGGGGATTAAAGACCTACGGGAAAATAGAAACGCAACTGAAAATGCAAACGCCAAAGCAACGATTAAATCTAACCTAGCAGCTAGGTTAGATATAAAAAAAAACAAATGTTAAATAATTGATTTTGTGCTGTAAGGCAGAAGATCAAAGCTATCTATATACAATAAAATCATGGTGTATAAAGGAGTCGTGAGATCAATTTGGACGTATCCAAGCAAGAACCCTCAGAATGAAAAACGCTCCCTGGTACATCACAAATGCAAATTTACGTAACGACCTTAAGACTGACACGGTGAAATCAGTAGCACAAAAGGTGTGTACAAGCTACGAGCCCAGGCTCGGCGCCCATCCAAACGCACTAGCATCCAGCCTATTGGACAGAAGAGGAATCATCAGGAAGCTCAGGAAATTCAAGCTGAACTTCAGACAGCGCTTTTACCACGAATAAAACACGGAATAAAAAATATATGTGGCGATAAATAGAACGGTGCACATCTATGGATGGCCTTCTAAATACGATAACCTGACACTTATTTAAAACAGTGAAATTATTTAATGTTATGGGACATAACAGCTTATGATTGTAAAAGTAAGAGCGAAATAGAGAAAAAAAGTTTATGTAAATGGGAAGGGATGGGCATTTATGTAAACACCCTTAAGAAGGGTATACAAGGAATAAAATACTACCACTACTAATATATTATTTTATATTACTAATAATTACTGGATCACCCGATAATTTTTTAAATTGAAATGTATATATAATATCAAGTGTATATAAATTATTATTGTGTGTGCATTAGACTGATTCAAAAAAAAAAACATGATTTTTTTCCTTCGGGATTCTCGTGCTATTGTTGGGCACTAATAAAAGAAAATTTCTCTAAAAAGATGGGCGCGGTCACTCAATTTTTAGAGGTGGCTATCTCGACTTTTTTGTATTTAAATTTTTTAACGAACGTATTGCATTTAAGCATAGTCACGGCTTCGGGTTCCGGATAAAAATCACATCCAGCAGCTATTTCGTAACAAAAATAAACTCTAACAATTTGAAAAGATTGCAATATTCACAATTTTAATCCAGGTAGATCAATAATGGCGTCTATACTACTCTCTTTATTCATGTAGATTTATTTTTACGCATTAACATTTCGCACTTTTTACGAAAAATTAAATTATAAGCTTTTATTCATAAATCGTATATTTACATTTTCAAAATGCTACACTTATATTATCTTCAAACTCATTTATATTTCTTCCCAGCCACTGTACATAAAATCGCGCATACCACTGCGCAAGTCACTGCGCATCCGTGGCGCCATTTTGTATTGGCGCAGCGCAATTGTAAGTGGTGTTGTTTTTTTTCAATATGGCTCAAGTAAAGACAATTTTAAACAATGGCTCGGAAAAACGAAGACAACATAATTTGGCTAATCGGCAAGGAAATTCCGAAAATAAGTACCCGTCATTTACCGTCAAATCGGAAAGTTTTCAGTTTGTTCTTTTACAAACATAAGAGAGAAAAACTGACCATACGTCGAAGTGCACACGAAACAATGAAAGAAGTTTTCGAACAATGGAAATGTGCTGAAATTCCAACCCGTAGATTGAATAACGCAATCGTGAAATTAATAAAACTCCATTTAGTCTGGAAAAAACTTTTAAAAAATCGGGTTAAAAATAATTTGCCGTCACAAATATTGAAGGAGAGTAAATTTAAGAGAGATTTGGACAAACTGTTCAACGTTGCACATTTTCGTTCTGCCCAAAATGGTAACGAACTTGGGCGGTTATTTTTGCTATCATACGTTTCGATTATTTCTCCATTGTGACGGCAACTTCTTTTAAACCCGATTTTTTAAAAGTTTTTTCCAGACTAGATGGAGTTTTATTAATTTCAAGATTGCGTTATCCAATCGACGTGTTGGAATTTCAGCACATTTCCATTGTTCGAAAACTTCATTCATCGTTTCGTGTGCACTTCGACGTATGGTCAGTTTTTCTCTGTTATGTTTGTAAAAGAACAAACTCAAAACTTTCCGATTTGACGGTAAATGACGGGTACTTATTTTCGGAATTTCCTTGCCGATTAGCCAAATTGTCTTGTCTTCATTTTTCCGAGCCATTGTTTAAAATTGTCTTTAATTGAGTCACATTGAAAAAAAAAACAACACCACGATGCGCGATGTTATGCACAGTGGCTGGGAAGAAATATAAATGAGTTTGAAGATAATATAAGTGTAGCATTTTGAAAATGTAAATACATGATTTATGAATAAAAGCTTATAATTTAATTTTTCGTAAAAAGTGCGAAATGTTAATGCGTATAAATAAATCTACATGAATAAAGAGAGTAGTATAGACGCCATTATTGATCTACCTGGATTTGAATTGTGAATATTGCAATCTTTTCAAATTGTTAGAGTTTATTTTTGTTACGAAATAGCTGCTGGATGTGATTTTTATCCGTAACCCGAAGCCGTGACTATGCTTAAATGCAATACGTTCGTTAAAAAAAATTCAAATACAAAAAAGTCGAGATAGCCACCTCTAAAAATTGAGTGACCGCGCCCATCTTTTTAGAGAAATTTTCTTTTATTAGTGCCCAACAATAGCACGAGAATCCCGAAGGAAAAAAAATCATGTTTTTTTTTTTTGAATCAGTCTAGTGTGCATATATATATATATATATATATATATATATATATATATATATATATATATATATATATATATATATATATATATATATACACACATGTGTGTGTGCACGTGGACACGCAAAGTCAGAATTTTAACAAAATTAATTCAGGAAAAAAATGTCAGTATGTACACCGGAGTGACAAGATTTCGACAAATTTACATGAATATTTAATACACATTTATTGCCATACTTAAACCTATGATTTTATTCCTTGAATTTATGCGAATGAAAAACGGCCCAAAAGAATAACAAAAACCTGCGAGAGGGGTGTTTTTTTATTGTTTTTTTTTTAAATAAAAAAAAATGTAATGGTTCGTTTTTTTGTCATTGCAGGTCCAAAGGGCGAGCCAGGGCAACCGGGCAAGCGCGGCAAAAAGGGAAAGAAAGGTGATCCGGGCGAGCCAGGAACACCCGTAAGTATTTTTTTTCGGAGCAACGTCAATTGCGTAAGAATGTGCGAAAAAAAAAGAAAAAAAACGCTGTTCGTATCTTAATTTGTGAAAGTTTTCAAGTGCGCGGCGTTGCGACACGCCAGTCACCACCCCCCTCTGCCAATTTTATTTCGTCGCCGGCTGCTTCTTACCCGATTGTTACGGCCGCGATCAGTCGCGAAAAGCGCCACGAGTATAAACGGAGCATGTTACGCAAAGACGATTTACGATGCACGCCTTGGGTACAATTCAAACTCTATATATATATATATATATATATATATATATATATATACTAATAGGGCCGCTTGTTTCCGCTTGTGCGAAGCTGAGCTCAAGTGAAAATGTTTTGCTTCGTGAAGGGATAAGGAACGGGGCTGTTAGCCGATCGGAACGATTTTTGCTTGCGTTGTGTATTGCATTTTGATAATTGTAGATTATAATTTATGTACTATATGATATTGTATGTATTCATACATAATTTAATGATTTGTGTACAATTTATCGTAATATTAATAATACTATTTATTAATATCATTATAAATATATGTATAGCATATAACATTAATAATATGAATTACCTATTACCATACTATATTGTAAGTAATATTCATATACACACACGTACACATATATACAGGGTGTTTGGGGGATTGGGGGGGTCATTTGCTAGTTTTTTCACCGCTGACCCTTTTTTTTTCGTTTTTTTAATTACCTAAAATTTCTACTTTAAATCGTCATAACTTTTTAATTTGTTGTTGCAATTGGTTTCAAGAAAATGAGTTATGAGCTTCCAAAGTCTTGAAAATGTGTACATATATGGAAAATGTATACATTTAAATTTATTATAAAAAAAACTAAAAGCTATTTTGAACTTGGCTTTGTTTTAAATGTTCTCTAGTTTATACCCTTTCCAACGGTATGCTATATGTCATAGGAATCATTTATTGTCTCGTCAAAATGAAGAGAATAATTAATTTTTATAATGAGTTTTAAAGTTGAATTTTTTGCATACATTTACACATTTTTAAGACTTCGGATGTTCAAGAGTCATTTTCTTAAAACCAATTGTAGCAGATAATGATTTATTTATATCAATCAATAGAGTTTTATTTGCACAACTTTTTAAAAGTTTTTTACAAAACTTATACAATGTCAGAAAATATATATTAACAAATCTTATAATCTCTGCCGTTTTAATGATTTATTTATAATAAACATCCACGCAGAATATAACAAAAGTTATTTCGTGCTGTCACAACCACAAACGAAAAAGTTATGACGATTTAAAGGCGAAATTTCGGGTAATTAAAAAAAAATGATATCTCAGCTACCGTGACACTTAGGACATAAGGTCTAAGAGTGAAAAAAAATAGAAAATGACCCCCCAATCCTCCAAAAAATTGCGTGGGTACATGCGCCAAACACCCTGTATATATATATATATATATATATATATATATATATATATATATATATATATATATATATAACATTCAATACGCGATATACTTTAAAAAAGATATAGATATAGCGTATACGGTATATAATATTCATGTTCATTTTTAATTAATTTTCGTATTATATAACCAGGAATATGGTAATTATATTGTGTATATATATAACATAATTATTCACGTACAATTTACTTTGATATGAATAATGGTGTTTATCAAGGATGTAGTAAATTCTATATAAATTATTATGTTACATATATTAACGGTATGTAGTAGCCATATCAATATATTGCTTAAAATATTAATGAATGATTTATATCTATATACAGTGTGCCAATTCTAGGGTAGCCATATGTTTTTTAAAGTGCGGGCGCCGCGATTTTGTGTCCGAGGAAAAATATATTTAATTGTCTTCCAAGTCCGCTTTGAAAAACAATACAGCGTATTTTCGTGACGAATACTATTGGCAAAAAAAATTGAGCTTACTGGAAAAAAATCATTGTTTTTTGCGTTCAGCAGAATAAAGATAATTAAAATCCAGATACAAGAAACTTCTTAAAAAACTCTTTTCTAATGGAATTAAATTCCATTTATCCACTTTGGAATATATCTTTGATGCTTTTTTTCGCGATTACGGTGTGCAGAAAAAAAGTTTTTCCGGAACGTTTCGGAACCACACTTAATTCTCTTCATTCTGCTGCACTCAAAATGGTTTTTTTTATGTTCAATTTTTTCTGGCAAATACTACTCATCACAAAAATATTTTTTCACGAAGCGGACTCGAGAAACCATTGTGAATCATATTTTTTTCAGTTGCAAAAAATTCACGCTAGGCCCCTTCAAAACACATGGACAATGTATATTGATCATATGTATTATTATTATTTTTTATATTTATTAATTATATTAATAATTAATTAATATTATACGCCGTATAGTATACTTCTATAATATACCCTATATACATTAGGGTGGCCCAAATTTGAGATCTATTTTTTTTCCTTTTTCTCACCATCCAATTATCTTCTTAAAAAAAAAGTGAAATGAGTAAAAAAAAATTGGAGAAAATTGGAAATTTCGAAGCTGCTGAGCGACCACTAAATATTCATTGACCGGCTAGAGCTTTCGCGAGGTTAATTAAAAAAATTTAAACCGTTAAATTCATAGATGAAAAGTGAACGAAAAAAAAATCAATTTTTCAATGAAAATTTGAATTTTCGGAAGGCTTGAGCGACATCTAAATATTTTTTTACCGCTCGCAAATTTGGCGACAAATTTTCTTCGTCCTCTTCAATAAAGTTAATCGAATGGTGAGAAAAAGGAAAAAAAGTAGAGCTCAAATTTGGGCCAAGTTAATATACATATATATGTATATCATTCGCAATAATTAATAACAAAATAACGACGGTCAATTATTCCAAGGTGACGCGAAATCTACTCTTGTTTTTTTTTGCTTTTCAATTACCCTCGCTTCTTGTATAATTTAATTTGCAACGGAAGAAAAGCATAACGACGTGCAAGCTTGATCGGAAAAAAAAGAAAGCACAAGAAAGCACGTAAGCTCGAAAGTTCGGGGCAAGACTTTCGAAGCGAGGGCAACGCCGTCTGTGCATGCTAACCTCTTAACGGCATTGCACGCGACCGCTTTGCACGTACCCCTACTACTACCCAAACGGCAAAACCCCGTTGTATGACAATCAATCTTTTTTAATTAGTTGAACCCCCGTTTTTACAGGGCGGTGCCGGGACTCCGGGAAGGAATGGTTTTCCGGTATATCGTTTGTTATTATTATTATTTTATCACATTTTTATTCTTACTATAAACAAAAAAGTTCAAAGACAACGATAATCATCACGGAAGATCTCCGTTTCATTTTCATACCTTTATTTCGCCGCTTCTGTTTCCGAACGCGAATTCATCCGCGAAGCAATTTCACCCTCTGTGGTCGTGACCCCTCCCCCCTGGATAATCATGAGGAAAATATAGTTTTGCAGTATAATTATCAAAAATCGGTATATTTATTGTTATTTTTGTCATTGTTATTATTATCATCACCATCATTGTTGTCGTACTTAATAGAAAACGTTTAATTAGAATGTTTATTATATTTATTATTATTTTGGTCATTATGTACTTTATATCGTCATCTTTATCATTGTTATATTTAATAGAAAAAAGTTTAACCAGCATTAAAAATATTGAATATAGTAGATGATAAATTGAGTCTGTCAAAATGAGTTTTTTCAATAAAAAATCGCAGCTCAAAAAAATATTCAAGTTTTTTTTAATAGAATTCACGAGTGATGCAAAATATGGCTTCATAAAGAGATGAAAAATAATTTCACAGTACAATTGTGAATAATCAGTTAATTCATTTTTATTTTCGTTATTGGTATTTCCATATTTATTGATTTATTATTTTCATTTTTTAATTCATGATTTTTTATTGATTGTGTCCTTTTTTTATTAATTATATATACTTTATGTGTTATTTCCATTATTTTATAAATTAAATTTTATTCATCATTTCCATTTCTTTTTACTCTTGTTATCGTTGTTGTTGGACATTAGAAGAAAAAAGTTCAAGCAGTAAAAAAAATATTGTTTCAAGGGTGTACGTAAAAACCTTTTTTTTCTTCTTTTTTATTCACGTATTCATAACTTCCTTGCTTTATCTTTTTGTCTCACTAAATCGATCATTAACGTCAAAAAACTACTCTCAAGAGACTGCGTTTAAAAAGAAAGGAACTTTTCCATTAAAATTGTGAAAAATGAGTACATTTATTATTGTTGTTAACATTACTATTAAACATTTACTCGGGTCTATATTGTATTGATTTGTTACTAAACATTTTTTAGGACATATTTTGAGTCCCTTCGACCATGGAGGGTTGATTTCCCTCGTTCATATTATTTTTCTTTTACTTGTTCGTTTTTTCTTCTGTATTCGAAGCTCCGAAGTCCGAGCGAGCACTTAATCCAAAAATATCCATCATACGTACGTAGCGAACGAGCCAAGTAGTGACGTTCTTGTGTTGGCAGTGCAAGGGGCAAGAAAAATACTTTGGGAGGGGGGAAGGAAAAAAAAGGAGTAAATCCTGTCGGACAAGGAAGAATGGCTGGAGCTTTTTATTTTGTTCTCTATTTTTTTTCCTTTTTTAATGTTTGTCCAGCGCTTTTGGTGTATCGTGTTTAAGAAAGTCCCGAATCTTTGAGACTCAATCGACGGTGCGAATTTCAGGGCAGCAGAGGTGACAAGGGCGAGCCCGGCGAAAGGGTAAGCGCGATTTGCAGTGTGTAATTTAGAGAGAGAGAGAGAGAGAGAGAGAGAGAGAGAGAGAGAGAGAGAGAGAGAGAGAGAGAGAGAGAGAGAGGGAGAGAGAGAGAGAGACTGCGAAAAAACGTGCTTATTCCTTTACTTGCGTATAATTTTGGCTAGTGGGAAGTAAGTACCTGCACTATCGCTGGGATGCTTAAGGCCTTAGGCCACTTTAGAGGCCGAAAAAATAGGCTTCGTGAGGATTTTTTTTTTCAGAAAAACTACAAAATAAATCGAGATTACGAAAAAGGGTGTTTATCATACATATCCCTGACTGTATACAATAATTTTTTTGAAGCGATTAATTTCAAAATGGCGGCTGTGCAGCGTTTATCTCAAAACTGCATTTTTCAAGTTGGCCGAAAACACAACTCAGACAATTTTCAAACGATTCACTTGAAATGTTGAATATATCTTGAAAAATACATTGTCTATGGAAGTACGTAGGATTTTTTTTTTATATTCCATAGTTCATTTGTTATTAACAATTATTCGGAAACCTCATTTTTGTTGAATGTTATCATAACGATTTTCTATTAAAAAAAAAAAAACAAAAATGAGCTGTTTTTGACTATTACAACCGGGTGTAACCCGTTGATGTGGGTAAACGGAGTAACAAGCTGGTGGGAACTTGGTCGACTAACTCTTAACCCATAAATCGAGAAACTGCGGTGAAGGGTAACGGGTCTGCATAAACTTGGGGTGCAAAAAACAGGTGGATTTTCGAAAATAAAATCTGATGAGACTGTTGAGCTGACGAGGTCGGAATTTTACACACAATTGATAAATAGTCTTGCTAAGTAAGAGTTTTTTTATTGAAAAATATTGATAAACAATGAAGTAATGATTATTTGAACAAAGTGCACAGGGTGATTCCGCAGGCTAGGATCGTCCGGAATGTAAAATAAAAAAATGTACTTCTAGTACAATAACAAAATTCCCCCATGACCGCATTATTTTTGGAAATTTTGCTAAAATGCTAAATTTGCTTTACTAAAATGCCAAACTGTAAAAAAAAGTTCGATTTTCGACGAAAAAAAAAACAACTTTAATGATTTGTTATCAACAAATGAATAAACCCTTCACAAAAATCGTTATAAATCGGTCAATGTTTTAATTTTTGCAAAATTTCTGTCTCAAATTTAAGCCAAGACTGTAGACTACAAAACCATATGGAAAGGGCAAGTGTATTCCTTTTTACCCTAAAGCCACATCGAAATTGAAGAACATAGTCCCCCGCCCTTACCAATTAGGGCGGGAGCCTGAATTAGAAGGTACAAAAAAGGGTTTTTCTCGGGATTTTTTTTTTTACAAGGGAAAAAAACAAGCGACCTCACAAGGAACATCCCTCAGGTGGCACCCTTCGATTGTGTTGATATTTGGACATGTTATAAAGCACCGAAAAGTAAGCGATACGTATTTTTTTTTATCGTCGGTAAACTGTTTTACGGGGTGAAACCACCCCTCGAAAAAAGGCATCTCTAGGGGTTGTATAGCATTTGCACACACAAGGAGTCCACCGATTTTAATGAAACAATAACGAACATTCTTCTAATCCGAAGCAATGAAAAAACCACTATAGTGACATTGCAAAAAAAATTAAGGGGTTAACCACCCCTATATTAACGGGTGGTTTCACCCCTTAAAACCGTTTTTCCGCCGATTATAACATTCCCCTTTATCTGAGGGATGTTCCTGAGGGAACCTGAGGGATGTTCCTTGTCAGTAAACATTGAGGTATCTTTTCATGTATATTTGAAAAGTATTTAAAAAATGTTCAACATGAAACAATAAATGACTGCAGATTTACCAGCCTATTCCATTTGCGTCTTGCCACTGCAGTCCCCAATTGGCGGGACAAATGCAGCTCGTAATTCTTGTAAATAAAATAAAAACAACAAAAATTTTTATCGTCATATATTTTTCTTCTGGCTGAATTAAGAAAAAGCTTTAAAAAACGTGAAATTATAACTTTTCTCAGGATTGAAAAAAAATGTGTTAAAAAAACATTTTAGCGTGCTATAAAAATGATTAAGAATTACTTTTTCAACGACTTTTTTAATTCACTTAGAAGAGATTTTCATACTGAAGAAAATAAACTTTGGTTTGATTCAATAGGAGGAAATATCAATATATTCTCGAATAGTTTATCTATCGATTTAAGCAATAAAAAAAGGATTTTACGAACCTTCTAATTCGGGCTCCGGCCTTAAGAATTCGCCAAAAGCGTTTCGGAATAAATTGCGGGGCGAGGAGGTGGAAGGGAAAAAGGGCCTCAAACGGATAAATATTCGAGTTGCGAAAGGTCAACCCTTCATCGAGCCTGTCACGCGTCACCAAACTATTCGCGACGTGCCTGTCCAACAGACCCCGATCACTGGCACTTCCGGTTGACCGTTCGTTCTCGAATTTCCGACTTGCATCATGGAAAGGGCTCAAAGGGAAAGGGATGAGTTTAGCTCGAAAACGCTGGAATTACGCAAATTAGATTTGATGTACTGGAGCTGGCATATTGGTATCTGGGTGTGTGGGTGCTCGTCCATAATTGCTGGGTGTGCGCCCCGTTGGAGTTTTCCACCCACCGGGTCTCGATCCCAAATAGAACTTGCATTGCCAACACTAATCGAGTTGTTTGACGTTTAACCGTACGTTTAATTGCGTAACTTGGCTCTGGATTGTGTATTTACCCATGTGGGTGCGTGTGTGCATTTTTTTTTTCAACCCTCCATGGTCACTGGGCATCGAAATGACTGGCGAACCCAAACAAAATCGGACAACGTCGATAATTTTTACGGTAATAGCAATTATAACAAGGGTAACAATGGATCGAGCTATTTTCCATTATTAGTGCTCCAAATTAAAAAACGAATTTAGGAAGAAAAAAAACAAAATTTATTATCTTTTTCAATGAATAAAAATGCTATTTGTCGATATTTTTCAGCCGAATTTTTTTTTTTGAGGTGTTCGGATTTATAAATTTCGCAGTAGAATCATTTTGCAAAATGCCCCGAGTCAATTTGAGCCAGTGCGACCACCGTGAGGCTGTCCGGCGAGTTGTGGCCGTGGAGGTTTTTTATTTTGGCTTTTTTTCGTCGGTAAATTGGTGAATTTTTTTTGTCGACGGACTTACTAAAAAAAAAAAAACGAAAGAATTTTGTGTGAACTTTTTCTCTGCTTTTTCATACTGCTAATCTTTTCTTCTCGTCTCCTTCTCTTGGCTTTTGCTCTAACAAGCATTTAAAAAAAGTAACTACGAAATGAAAGCGCCTCTTTCACGTCTTCATTTTCCATCGGTTGATTGATCGAGATCGCGTGTCGTGGATCCACATTGCTCGTAATCTCAGATCTATATCTGCGTGTATACAGGGTGTCCCTTTCGAGGTCGCACGACGACACATCGCGGGAGGGACGCATTTTAGGAAAAAAAAGTTCGAAACAAAAGCTCTATGGTTTTGAAGAACAATTTTTTTTTGTGTTGTTCATTCTTTTTTATTGCAATTTTCAAGGTTGTTTCAAGGTCAAACACGCTTTTTTTTAAATAGGAACCAATATTTTTTGCTTCGGTATAGTCTTTCACATAACAAAATAGGTAACTTTTGTTTGAAACGTTTTTTCGTTAAACTTCAATTTTTCAAGATATTTTCAATATTCAACAAAATAGACGCTCAAAAATTCGATACGAAATATTTTTAAAATTTAAATATCTTAAAAAATGTGAGGCAAACAAAAAAAAGTTTCAGACAAAAATTACCCGTTTCATTACGGAGAAATTATTATTGAAATAAAAGTATTGGTTCCTATTGGAAAAACTGAAGTTGACCTCGAAATAACCTTGAAAATTTCTATGAAATAAAAAACAACTTGGACCATTATTTTTCTTGCTTGAAACTATGAAACTTTTGTTTGAAACATTTTTCCCCAAAATGCACGCCTCTCGGTATATTTCGTTGTGTCAACTTGAATGAGACACCCTGTACATGCGTACACGTGTTCTTGTCTTATTCTCTCAATCTCTGTCCGTCATACAAATCTCTCTGCTCGTTTACATATGGATCATCCTCGTCGTCGTCGTCTACGTCTTCTCTTACAATCCGCTTCGTTCGCCTCGGCGAGATGTGCGCTCATCGATTCTATGTTGATTTCAGGGACCCATCGGACTCGACGGACCAAAAGGAGATCCGGTAAGCCCTGCTCCGCAACGGAACTCCCTATTCCCCGACAGAGACGAGCACGACTCAATCGCCTAATCCTACAAATATCTTATTGAGATTAAATGTAAATTGAACGATCGATCTTTTGATCTCCACAGGGACAATCGGGTGAAAAGGGACAAAAGGGAGAGCTCGGAAGTCCTGGCTTCGACGTATTCTCCGCAGTCAAGGTATCTATCTTCATTGTTTTTTTTTCGTTGGCACTTGATCTCTTTCGTCTTTCAGCCATTTTAATTAATCTTCGAACAAAAAAACACCGGCACTTCGAAAAGGTTAAGGGAGGAAAGGGATATTGGTGAATGGCAATATGGTCGTTATTGTTGGCCGAAGAAAATTTCGGGAAATTTGGAGAGGGAAGATCTTCAGGAGTAATTAGGGATAATATTTTGACAACTGTTTCAGAAAATTGTTTTATTTTAGTTTCATGATAAAGGATCATTATTTTTTAAATAATGCTTTATATATATATATATATATATATCGGTTTGGTTAATAGTGTTATATTTTTGTACAGTTAAATTCATAATTCGAGTATATTTTCCAGGGCATATTGTTTATTGCAAATTTATTTGTACAAATTGATTAAAAACATTTTTTACACAAAAATCGATTATACAATAAAAAAACTATATTATCAAATTCTATGATAATTTTATATGTTTACATACTTATATTCATTATCGAGTCGATCCTTACAAACGCTTTATTTCTCATTGTAAAGTAATTTTTATTAACAAAAAAAAAATAATGTGATTTTAAAGGCCAACTCAAATTATGAATATAACTACATAAAAATATAAAATGATCAAAGATTTCGATCGTATATTTGTATTATATTCATATCTTTATAATTTTATATTCATATTATGAATCATATTCATAATTTGAGTCCATCTGTAGAAGCACATTCTTTTTGTTGTAAATTAATTTTTATTTATAACAAAAAAGAAAGTGTTTTTCAAGATCGACTCAAATTATGAATAACTAAAATAAAAATTTAAAATTATCAAAGAATTCGATCATATATTTTTATTATTATCTATACGATTTTCGTGGACAAAAATAATTTGAATTAATTCGAATAAATAAATTGACAATAAACAATATGCTGTGGAAAAATTGTGCATTTTTAAAATCATTCTTATCCTTTATCAATTATAAATCTTTTAATAAACATCAAAGTTGACTTCTACTCAGTTTATTTAGTGAAATTGAATTTAGAACCATTTTACAGTTGCATATATTTCATTCTTATATACAGGGTGTCCGTTCCGCACCGACCCTCTTGAATATCTTCGGAACGGTTCGTGACACCAAAATATGTTTGAGACAAAAGATAAACAGTTTCGACAGACACATTATTTGATGTAAGTAAGTTTGTCCCACGTAGACGCGTAGAGCACAAATGAAGGTCAACTTAATTTTTTTCCAACGGAATCAAATATTTTTTAATACACAAATCGTTGCAGTTCTTTTGTCTAGGTAATAACGAGCTGCAGCAAGTCCGTTAAAAAATAAGTTCATTTGAAGAAAGAAGGTTGACCTTCACATGATTCATACGCTTCCGTATAAAGAGAAAAACGTACACCCGATAATGTGACTTTTAACGAATAAAATAAGACACCCTGTATATTCGATGTTCACAAATCTTTCATACACATTTTTGGTATTAATAAATCATTTTTTAAATAACGTGAGTATATTCTCGAGAGTAATTACTTATTACCAATCATTTTATTCCTTCCGGCTCGTTGATTCTTACCAAGAAGAATTTTACCCAAACATTTTTGACGTTAATAAAAAATCAACGAAAACCAATCGTTTACCTAATAAAAAATTAGTCCAATCGCAATAAAAAGAAAGGACGACGAATTATCTCTACGTCTTCAAGTTCCCGAGACTTCCGGTTCTGGAAAGTCTCATTTCCGTCGTAGGTGCGAGCTGCCATTATTTTCAAAATAATGCACAAGTCTTTTTCAATGTCGACCCGACTGATCGTGAAAGGGCTCGGTGTTTCCTCGGCGCTAGTGACGCGTTTGAGAGATGTGGACAATTTTTTAAAGGGTGTCGACGTCTGACGCGCTCGTTCTTCAAACTTTTCCCAGCGGGAGGAAAATCAGATTCGTAACGACAAGTCGATCAATCTACCCGCCTCGGGCTTTCTTCAAAGTTCATTCGAAGCGATATCAAACGTTGGACTCTCGCAATATACACGAACTTTCGCGGAAAAGTTAATGAAACTCAATCTGGCGAGGAATTGTATCATAACTTTTGTAAGAAGCGATGATCGATCGTTTTCGAACTGAGGCGTAAATGCACCGAGTGTCCGGATTGTAATTGGACAAAGTTCGACTCGGTAAAGTGTCCGGTTGGTCGTGGGAGGGGAAACATTTGTTTTCAACAACTGGACGATTCGCCTTGATTTCTTGGACGTAATCTTTTTTCCGTTTTCGGATGTGGCCCTTTTTTCGTTTTTCTCTCGAGATACGGCCCTTAAGGATTTTTTCAGGTGATTTTATTTGTTTATTGAGGTTGCGGCGGCTTAAATTTATTTTTCGATGTTTGCACTTTTATGGCCCTTTCTGGTCCTTTATGGCCCTTTCGTCTGGCCCTTTATTTTAATTATCGAGACGCAGGGCTTTTATCGATTTATTGAGGTTGTGGCGATTTTATATTGACATCTTCGACGTGTGGCCTTTGTGTGGCTTTATTGAAGCCGTTTATGGCCCTTTTTTGTTAATCGAGCCCTTTGATTTTTTAGAAATTAACTTAGGCCTTTGTTGGACCTAAAACTATGACCCTTCAATTAATTTCCGAATTCAATCCCAAAGTTTTCAAGGTACGGCCCTTTAAATTAATTTTTCGCCACTGGACCTTTCATTTGCTTGTTCAGTCCCTTTATGCCCTATATAGCCCTTAAAAAACATAAACACCCGTTTATTTTTATTATTATGCCTTGTCATTGACTTTTGACCGCATGGCCCTTTCAATTCATTCTTCAATATATTAACTTAAATACATTAATCGACATACAGTCCTTTTCCTTGATTTACCGAGGTTACTTTTATTTTTTTTTATTTATCGACGAGTAGCCCTTCCAATTATTTCGCCTTTTTCGTTCTCAATCCTCAATGAAAAGAAAACTCGACAAAATAAAGAATAAAAACTAAAACATCTCGTAAATCAATACGAAGCACGTCCACTATGAATGGTTTTTCTTTTCTTCGAACGATCCCGACACTCCACTGTAAGAGCGACTGCTCCTACAGTCAAGACAACCTATACATAAATATATAGGGTGTCTGCAGTTTTGCACAATTCTGCATATGCGCTCATACAGGCTGTCACAGACAAAGAGCTACAAGCTCATATCTCCGAAAGTACGTATTATAACGCAAAATGTTTCAAATAAAAATTGTTCCGTTTCACGAGGGGGAAAAAATAGCGATGTCAGTTACACCTTGAGTGCACCCGCGAAGGTCATATGAAGGTCAACTTCGACATTTTTCATTACAACCCTTATTTTTGATTGTATACTCTGATAGCTTATGTCGAGACCTTTTCAAAACACTATACATACGTATTTTTTTCAGTTACGAGGATTGACACAAAACTACAATAATTTTCAAGTCTCATAACTGAAGAAATACTCGATATAAAAATATTTATCTATAGTGTTTTGAAAAGCTCTCGAGGTAACCTACTAGAGTATGTAATAAAAAATTAGGGTTCTACTCAAAGACTCCAATGTTGACCTTCACATGACCTTGGTGGTTATACTCGAGGTGAAATTGACATTGCAATTTTTTTCCCGTCTAGAAACGAAGCAACTTTTGTTTAAAACCTTTTTCATTATAATCCGTACTTTCCGAGATAAGAGCTTGAACCACTTCATCTGCCACCCTGTATATGTCTGTATCGCGTAGGAACTCGATTCACACACACACACATATATGTATAGACTTTGTTCGAAAGCGAAATCTGTTCTTGGCTCGGCGTAAAATCGCGTCCTCTTATTACCCAATATATTTCGGCAAAGCCTTAAATGTACGAAAAATCATATGCAGTCGAGAATAAATCGTGAAATATCTTCCTTCCCCGCCTACGGGTCAATGCACAGGGATTGGGGTTAAAGAGGTCGGTGACGACGCTTCGCGGTGGAACTCTCGGCTATGCGGAGATCGTCGCACTGAAGGTAAAAATGATAAAACAAAAAAAGAACTCAAAAATCGAAACACACGTTGCGACGAGAGCTCGTTTGATCTTTATCTTTTTTCGTTCTTTTTTTCGTATTTTGGTTTTTTTCGTAGTGCAGTTGTGCGGGCCGTTAATCGTTATTGCGTTAGTTCGAAATTAATGTCGTCGATACTATAAATATATATATATATATATATATATATATATATATATATACAGAATGAGAAATATACAGGGTGTCCCATTTGATACCTTATGTTGTAATATCTCAAGAACGGTACACCAGATTGAAAAAGCTTTCGAACGAAAGCTGCAGGGTTCCAAGGGCCCAAGAGAACAGTCATGGTAAAAACGTTGATAATGGAGGCGTCCAGCTTACACGAAGGTCACCTTCAGTTTTTCAAAGGCGAACCTACATTTTTGTGGCATGAAATTGTCGTAGGTTCGTAGACAAGTGAAATGAACTGAAATAACTGGTCACCAGCTCGAAAAAATAGCCGGGTTTATGGTACTGTGAAGTGCATTAATGTAGCGCAGAATTAATGTACAAAGTGTCGGTGTCGGATTTACAACGTTCTTGAGATACTCCATCATTTTATTTTTAATGGGATACTGTCTATATACAAGATGGCCCAAAAAAGGACTTCCGAAAAGAAAATCTCGATGCCTCGTATCCTATCTGAATCACCCCAATTTATGTTTTACGATCTTTTTTTACTTTTAGAGAAAAAAAAACTTTTTTTGATTTGTCTCTTTTGCGTGTGTACTTGCCTCGCGGATTTGTTTACTCGTATTATCGTTACGAAGTGCACTGTTGAGCAATAAACAAACGACCAACTGAACACTAAGATTGACGCCTTAGATTCTAATCACAATTTTTTAAAATAGGCTCGCAAGGATTGGTCACTATAGTTCAGATGGTGAAAAAAATACTTATTCGAGTCTGAATGACTCCCAACTGCTTTTAAAAACTTCTGACAAGGAAAGGTTGCGAGGTCGATCTCACCGATTTCAATGAAATTTGGCACGCTTGTAGAATGGGTAAAAATAGGCGACGCGTATTTTTTTATATCTGCGAAACCCGATTTTTAAGGGGTGATACGCACCCTCGAAAATAGGGGTGTTTTTCGTTTTTCGTCGATAACGTTATCGTTATCATCTCCAATCTATAGTACACGAAAAAATAAACATTGTTGCAGTTTGACATTTTTTCATATCTCGTACCGTTAAGGCGTTATTGACGAAAAACGAAAACCACCCCAATTTTCGAGGGTGCATTTCAACCCTTAAAAATCGGATTCAGCAGATATAAAAAAATACGTATCGCCTATTTTCACTCATTCTACAAGCATGCCAAATTTCATCGGAATCGGAGATATCGACCTCGCGACCTTGTGAGAGGAAAGTACACTGCGACCTCTATTATCGGAACCTCCACTCAGGCGACAGCCCCTAGCGCCAGGCCCTAGCGTAAGGCTCGAAGCATGCTACTAGACGATAAAAGAGGGCTCTGAGGGCAATCAGCTACCCCAGCTGCGCAGAGTAGGCTAGAGCAGATGGTGCGCAACCTCCATTTTCGCAAGTGTGATACGCCGTTGACCCCGCCGCTGTGTCGATAACAGAGGTCGCAGATGCACATACGCGAAAGAGAAAAAATAACCTACGCTACAGGACAAAACGAAAAAAAAAAAAAGAATTTGAAATGCTTTTTTTCTCGAAACGTAAAAAAGATCGTAGAACATACATGGGGCAATTCGAATAGGACCCGAGGATAGGAATCTGCGTTCAACGAGAGAACGACACAGCGCCGCGCAGCTATGAGCGTCCTGTGGCTCGGGTGAGGGGAGTAGTGGCGCTCGCAAGGAAAGATCGCGAGATCGAACTCTCCGATTTCGATGAAATTTGGCATGTATGTAGAATGAATAAAAATAGGCGACACCTATTTTTTTATACCTGCGAAACCCGATTTTCAAGGGTTGAAACGCACCCTCGAAAATAGGGGTGGTTTTCGATTTTCGTCGATAACGTCTTAACGGTACAATATATGAAAAAAATGTCAAATTGCAACAATGTTTATTTTTTCGTGTACTATAGATTGGCGATGAGAACGACGCACCCTAGAAAATAAGGGTGTTTTTCGTTTGAAATTTGTTGTTATCTACATCGTTCTCATCTCCAATGTATAGTACACGGAAAAATAAACGTTGTTGCAATTTGATTTTTTTTCATATCTCGTACCGTTAAAACGTTATCGACGAGAAACGAAAAACACCCCTATTTGCGACGGTGCGTTTCACCCCTTAAAAATCGAGTTCCGCGGATATAAAAAAATACGTGTCACCTATTTTTACCCATTCTACAAACATGCAAAATTTCGCCGAAATCGGAGAGTTCGACCTCGCGATCTTTCCTTGTCAGGATCCGTAGCACCGTAACAATTGGGCACCAAAAGTATACGTGGAGAGGGTAAAGAGAGCGGCGCATTAGGCGGGATCTGACCGTACCGGACGAATTCAACAATAAGTTTGGAAGCGTGTCGTTCTCTCGGTGAACGCAACATAAATTTACTTTTTGGACGTCACTTTTCACGCCACGCTGTATATATATATATATATATATATATATATATATATATATATATATATATATATATATATACACACACACACATATACACATATATACATATATACATATATACATATGTATATACACACATACATACATTTATGTATGTATGTATGTGTGTGTGTGTGTGTGTGTGTGTGTGTGTGTGTGTGTATATATATATATATATATATATATATATAGAAAAAAAAGCCTGTGCAATCGTCATTAGGAAGTTGCGTTTGTGGTGCTTGCGGTGTAGCATTCTCTCCGCCTTTGATTACAATTTTATTAGAGGATACGAGGTTGTATTATGTTTTCGTACGAGTTGGCCAATAAGGGATGTTTATTCGCACGTCGTCACGGTCATGGCGACGTTTCTTCTGGAGGAACGTTGTTGTTGTGGTTGTTTTTTCAAATTTTTCCTTTCTCTCTTTCTCTTTCAATCTTATTTTCTCTTCATTTCGATAAAATTGCCCGGTTATGGCCGTAACGACGCCACGTTGTCCTCCACTCTTGGTACACGGTGTTTTTGTTTTTCTCTGTTTCGTTGTGTTTTTGTTTCGTTTGTTGTTATCTTTCTTTCTCTATTTATTTTCTTCTACGCAGTTGCCGAAAATTGTATATCTTTGTTAGGTGATACGTATGTATAGGTATATATTTGTATACGTGGGCATGGCAGAGTTCGCGAGAGAAAAAAACAGACGCGAGTAATTGTCCCTTCGCCTCAACCAGCCCCTGCTCCGTTCCTCGATTCCCCTCTCTGCGCCGGCCTTATCGGTCTTTGGATCGATACAAAAAAAAACAAAAAAAAAGGAAATGCGACGAGCGACGATACACTCTCGGCTGCTGGACGTTAATTGACCGTGGGACTGACGAACTTTGTTTTTTTTTCTTTACGAGCATTTACATTTTTGCCCCCACCCTACCCCCGAACCTCCCCCGCCTGGAGTCTATTAATCCCCAAAGAAGATCGAGGATGTACGTCAACGGGCAGTTTAGTCCCGACAAATGAGGGAGTTATTGGGCTCTTAAATATCAAATCCTTTTTTGAGTGTAATTCTTGATTTTTGGATTGAGGTGAGAAGACTCCATTTCCACTGGGGATGAAAAATAGAATCTTCGGTAAACTCTGGAATAAAAGCGAGAGGCTTCTACTATTGGCAGTATGTAGAAATTTATATTTTGGACATTTTTTCATTCGGAATTCAAACGTACATTTGACTCTTTGAGTTTTCACGACGAGGATAAGGGTTGGAAATAGAAAGAATTTTTTTCGCCATAGTACGAAAAATAATATTTAAATACTGCTATTCGAAATACTCATTACTGCTAGTCGTAATTTGGAGAAAAAAAAATTGTTCGTTTTTCAACCCTTATCCTATATATTTAGTATATTCGATTTAGTATTAGTATATCTTATATATTTAGGTATATTTTTATTTATTCGTTGATATTATTTGTGTGTGTGTGTATATATATATATATATATACACACTTCCAATTAATATGATATATATATATATATAGGAAGTGATATATATATATATATCACTTCCAATTAAAGTAGAAAAAGATAATTTTTAATGATTTTTTAGTAAAAATTGAAGAAGAAAAGACAACAGTTTTTCAATTTTTTTTTCACGGGTCAAATCTTGCCAAATCCATTTTACAGATTTGCGATAAAATGACACATTTTTTTTCTCAAAGTTGAAAAAGTATTTTTATGTTGATTTAAATTATTTAATATTTTTGAAAACCCAACAAAATTGCCTTCATCTATTTAAATTAAACGTGGAATTGTAGGTACAAGGATATTAAAAAAAAAAACTAATAAGTGCCTTCATAAAATTCATTTTTGTTTATTTATTCAACTATCGATTTATTTATTTGTTATATTGGTGTATATATGTGTATATATATACACTATATAAATATTGAATAATTCAAAACAATACAAGAAAGACCTTTTCAGCTTGGAAAAGAGAAAAAAATGACTTGGCAAGATCAACAGTAACAAAATATTGAAATACTACAACAAATGTTTGCAACTTTTCATAAAAAATCATTGAACATCATCTTGTTGCAAATTATTTGACAGTAATATATATATATATAACTTTCAATTAATTTGCAACAAGATGATGTTGAATGATTTTTTATGAAAAGTTGCAATCATTTGTTGTAGTATTTCAATTTTTTGTTACTGTTGATCTTGCCAAGTCATTTTTTTCTCTTTTCCAAGCTGAAAAAGTCTTCCTTGTGATGTTTTGAATTATTCAATATTTTCGGAAACCCAAACGAGTTGCCTTGTCCTATTTAAATTAGACGTAATCGTTTTATTTTCACGAGTATTAAATAGATATAGATATATGAGTACCTTGATAAAATTTTTAGCCGATCGGTAAAAATCAACCCGGAAGACGTACACCCTCCTATTTACTCGTACGACCCCCTCCCCGTACACCGCCGTCCAACCTTATTATTTGTCGTTCAATCCTGTAGAGATTTATGTTTTCACCTGTAGTCGACCTAATTCTAGGGACTTCAGGAGCGGGGCCATAATATCACGACGCAGACCATCATACAGCTTAAAGTAAGTCCTACAGCACTTAAAACTGATGAACCATCGAATGTGGTTCCATCGGTGGCGAGCTTAAAAAAAAATGCAAATATCAGAAAATGAAAAATTGACTCGACTCTCGCATTTCTTCCGCTTCCTCCTTGACTGCGCGTCACGACATTCGTCGTTTTCTCGTTTAAAATCGCCCCAAAATGAAATTCCTCGATCTTTCAAAATGTCACCCATTTTTTCTTTTTTTTTTCACTTTTAACCGCGATCACTGCCACGACTTTACTGAATAATCGATCACGGATGAGATAGAAAGGAGAACGGGGCAATAATTTTGGACACTCGTATCGCCCCTGGATTTTCATTTTTATTGAAATAATATAAATTTTTATTTTCATTTCTATTTAAATAAAATAAATTTTTATTTTCATTTTTATTGAAATAAAATAAATTTCTATTTCTCTTTCTATTGAAATAAAATAAATGTTTATTTACATTTTTATTGAAATAAAATTAATTTTTTTTATTTCTATTTAAATGAAGTAAATTTTAGTTTCATAAAAAAAAATAATGATTAACGGGTTACGCACCTCCAACCAGGCTGAAAAATGACGTTTTTTTCGGAATTTTTGTTTAGGACAAATCCTCATAAACTCGGAAAAATATCCTTCATACATTACATATTCGTACGTTGGCTCAATTATTTTTATTTTTTTATTCTTCTAATTGAGGAAAAATATTGTAGAATTGTGGAATAATAAAAATGTATAAAATATAAAATTATCCACTTTCTCGTATGTCGTTCAGCGCTCTGTAAATATTGCTCCTTCCCACAATCTTCATTTTAACTGCCCCATGGTTTGATGGTACCGAAAAATCCAAGACTTTGCAAACTCATATTACATTTGTAGTTCCCCGAGTGAAATTTTCGAATTTCGAAGAAAAAAAATGATTTTTTTCGTCCCAAATTTTGCGCTCCGAATATTTATGAAGAATATTAAAAGTAACGAATTAAAAAACGCCCCGACAGACTGTGGAGAATGTATTTAAAAATTTAAAAAAAAAAAACAAGAAACTGTTAATGTTATTTTGAGTAAAAGTATGGAAAATAATGATAAAAGATAAAAAAAGAACGATTTTTTGATAATGTTGGAGGTACGTAAGGCCGCGAGCTAGTGAGCCCTAGGGAATAGAGATTCCCTAGTGAGGCAATATTTATTCTTCGCGATAAGAATGAAGGAAACACATACTCGTACCACGTTTGTAGTGCCACGAGCCAACATTTTTAATTTCGAAAAGAAAAATATTTTCCCACCATTTCCCCCCCCCCCCCCAAATTTCGCGAGTGATAAATGAGGAATTTTTTGGAAAAAAAAAATAAAAATGCCAATAATTAAAAATGAAGAAATTTTTCGTGAAAAATTTCATTGTTGAAAAAAATGTAAATGAGAATAAGATAAATGAAGAATTTTTTTGTGTGTAGAGAATAATGATAAAAAAAGGATTTTTTTGATAATGTTGGAGGTACGTAAGGCCGCGGGCTCACTAGGGAATCTTTATTTTTCGCGATAAGAATGAAGGAAACACATACTCATACTACTTTTATAGTGCCACGAGCCAACATTTTTAATTTCGAAAAGAAAAATATTTTTCCACCATTCCCCCCCCCCCCCCCCCCCCCAAATATCACGAGTGATAAATGAGGAATTTTTTTGAAAAAAGAATAAAAATGCCAATAATTAAAAATGAAGACATTTTTCGTGAAAAATTTCATTTTTGAAAAAAATGTAAATGAGAATAAGATAAATGAAGAATTTTTTTGCGTGTAGAGAATAATGATAAAAAAAGGATTTTTTTGATAATGTCGGAGGTACGTAAGGCCGCGGGCTCACTAGGGAATCTTTATTTTTCGCGATAAGAATGAAGGTAGCACGGATCGTTATTGCCCTGTTCTACCTTGACGCATCGTTCCTCCAACCACCGGTCTCGTATTCCCGCACGTTTCGTATCACCTCCGTAGAATAGTAGCTACAGTTCCGTTGTTCGAGTCTGCTTGACTGTTTGCACGTGAGTTTGGCACATATAGCGAGAATGTTCCGGAAGAGTCTTGCTTGCTCGCCAGACGGAGGAAGACTCGTTTCCTGTCTGTATTAACCCAGTTTCTAGTTTCATTTAGCCATACGGTGTATGGAGCGAAACCTCTCAGACATTCTGTACTCTATCCTTTCCATTCTCTTTCTCTTTCTATTATTTCCTTTCTTCGTACTCTCTAATTTATTGGCATTTCTAAACAATTGCAAGGACTGTTGCTTTGCATCGTGCACTTTATTTTACATTTCGGTATCTCTCTTATATCGAGTAGTATTTTTTTTTAAATCTTTATTTCCCCTGTTTTTTGTTTTGCATATCGAGTTACTGCGGTTTATTTTATTTTTATAGTTAGTTACTTTTCAATTTACTTAATTTTGTTATACTGGACTTCTCGTATCTTTCGTTTGTCCGATAGTTATATCATAAATTGCCATGATAAATTGTAGCGATCGATCTCTCTATCTCTGCCTCTCTTTCTTTCGCCCTTTGTTTCCTTTATTATTTTTATTTTCCTATTGCAAGTAGCTTTCATTTTAGTCTATTTAAATTCAATTGACATTCAATTTTCCCTATGTTCCTAATTTATTTTTCATTTTGTTTGAATTTTTTTCTATTTTCATTTCATTTCTAACTCCTTTTCTTTTCATTTCCTTTTCACGTTTATGCTATTTCTATTTTATTTTCCAATAAATTAGATTCAATAAATGAGTTTATTATTATTTTTATTTTAAAAAAATACTTTCCCGCTTTTATTATTATTTTTATTTTTTAATTTATTTATTTTTAATTATTATTTTTACTTTTTAAAAATACTTTGAAATACTTTCTCGCTACTTAATTTATTCTATTTTATTTTACAGCTTACTAGATAATATTTTCTATCTCGTTATTAGGCGACTTCTCTTGTATCTTCAACTGTTCAATTTCTTTTGATATTTTCATTTTTTTTATTTACTCTGTATTATGTGATTCAATTGTCTCGTAGCAATGCTATGGAATAAAAGATTTATCAATCAATCAACCCATCTCTCTCTCTCTCTCTCTCTCTCTCTCTCTCTCTCTCTCTCTCTCTCTCTTCCTCTCTCCCTCGATCTCCGTTGTCCAACTGCAACATTGTTGGAAGGACAGCGCCTGTATAGTTCACGTGTAGTTTACTGCACCGGCTTTTTAGCAATGCCAGCGTACGAGCTTGAATTATTGTTGGACGTTGAAGATCGACGTGGTTCACGTTCGTCTAGCGATTATTTATCCGCGTATCGTCACGACCACAAGAATCGAGGAATATTTCAAACAGCACGGATAATGCCGAGAACTACTCTGCAGCAATACTTTCTTCTTTTTCTGCTCTCTCTCTCTCTCTCTCTCTCTCTCTCTCTCTCTCTCTCTCTTTCTCTTTCTCTCTCTGTCTGTCTGTCTGTCTCTCTCTCTCTCTCTCTCTCTCTCTCTCTCTCTCTCTCTCTCTCTCTCTCTCTCTCCTCCCCCCCCTCCCCCACCCCCTCTCTCGGTGTGTCTCTCTTTCCATTTCTCCCTTTTCGTTCTCATCTATGCAGAGAGAGCGAGCTGTGCGCCCATTGATTCACCATTTTCTTAAGGGTGGTCGACGTTTCATCGACCAATGTTGCAGGATAGTCATTTCGTTTTTTTTCTCAGACGCAGACATGTCTGTTGGAAGTTCAACAAGTCCCATTGCTTACTATTTCGCAAAATGAAGAAACAAAAAAGCTCGGAGTGGGAGGGAGTAAAAAAATAACGTTGAAGCTTGCAATAAGATTCAATGGAAGAAAGGGTCGAATTTGAAGGGAATTTGGGAGGAATTTAAATAAAAAAGTGTGTGGAATACATTTTTTTTTCATTGTGAAACTATAATTTTTCATTTCAACTCCATTGTGGAATTTCAATTTTTTATTTCAACTCCATTTTGGAATTGAGAATATAAATTTGACCTCCATCGTGAAATTTAAATTAAAACGTTTATACTCCGTTATGGAATTTATATTTTTTTAAATCTCCATAACATAAAGATTGGAAATGAAAAGAAACGCAATAAATTATCTTTCTTATATCAGGGGAATTTAAAAGTAACCTAAATGAAAAATTCAAACTTCAATATGGAATTAACATTTTTTATATTATCTTCATAAAGCAAACATTTAAATTTGAAAGGAGCGCGATACATTGTGTTTCAATCCTTTTTTTTTTCGAAACAAAAGCTACGGTCTCGAATTTTGCAATCGATGCCTCCAACGATTTCAGAATCCTTTTTAGAGATCTTTAAACAACATCTGCGAAAAAACATCGTGAATAAAGATAAAAATAAATAAATGAAATAATTGTTAACAATCTGACAAAAATTTCATTACCTCACATTAAACTTGCCTGGGGTATAAAAACCGAAAAGAAATAGGATCGTAAAAACGCCCGAGGACGTCCAAGTTGACCCTAAAAATTCAAAGAAAAAGGCAAAATCGGTTCTTCTCGAAATAACACGAAAATCTTTATCGGGCATGTCTACGTCCGAGAAAAAAAAGCAGCAACCTTCAGCAGGGATCGGTGAGACGATTGGGCCCCCTCAACCGATTCAAGCTCCGATGGCTCAACGACGGTGTTTTGTTTACTTTTTTTTCGCCGTTGGCGTCGCTAACAGGGTGAACCCGGAGAACCAGGACCGCCAGGACCACCGGGTCCACAGGGAGCCGAGGGTAATCAGGGGCAGAACGGTAGGCAAGGAATCCCCGGCGACGTTGGACCTCCGGGCGAGAAGGGGTCCCCAGGGCCCGTCGGCCCAGTCGGTCCCGTTGGACCACCAGGAACGCCAGGTCTCAAGGTCAGTGTGTGCTACCAGGAATATGAAAAACAAAAACCAAAAAAAAAAAAACGGACTCGAAAATCTTCCGAAACGCAACGGGCAAATGTCAAATGTCAAATGTGTACAGGGCAAAGCGGGGGATTACGGACCACCGGGGTTTCCAGGTCTTCCAGGACATCCGGGAATGCCAGTGAGAAGATTTCGATCGTTACACTCCCATTTCCTAGCCGACCATTCACTGGTCAACGTTTTTTTCCACCTGGGCGATGAAACACTTTTTTGACGGTTCCGTAGCCGGCGTCTCGTAATTTCGTTATGGTCGGCACGGACAAAAAAAGTGGGCTGCGGACTCAGATCACTATAGGGAGCCTATTAGCCCAGTGAAAGAGACGAAAACCCAGCACTTTTTAGCGTAGAATATGAATTTTTGACTGAAAGTAATCCCAGTAAAATGTTGCCCCTCACCCCGCCCCAACCCTAACAAATAGGGGTTGAAAACGTAAAAATCGCCGTATCTCGATAATTAATAGCCCGATCAAAAAATGTTCCCAACAAAAGTTGTTTGGAATAATAAAATTCGTATAAAGTTATCTAACGTCCAACCCCCTATCTTTGAAAATAGCGGCACAAAAACGGTTCGAAAAGTCCTTGTCTGGGTCAATGGTGTTTTCCTGTTTTTGTGCCGTTATTTGCAAATATAGGGAATTGGACTTCAGACAACGTTATACGTATTTTATTATTACAAACAACTTTTGTTTGAAATATTTTTTGATCGGACTAGTAATTATCGAGATACGGCGATTTTTACGTTTTCAACCCCTATTTCTCAGGATTGAGGCGAGTTGAGGGGCAACATATTATTGGGGTTACTTTCAGTGTGCAATCATCTATCTTTAGTCAAAAATTCATATTCAACGCTAAAAAGTGCTGGGTTTTCGTCTCTTTTACTCGACTATTTTTAGGGTAGCCAAACAAAGAAACTTCTTTTCCGTTCGTCACAGCCTCACAGTTTCTACAGTTTTCAATCTACATACGTGAAAATTTGCGACCAGATGCTTCGGGGGGAGATCTCACAAGAAACATCCCTCAGGTGACACCCTCCGATTTTGTTGAAATTTGGATATGTTATAAAACACCGAAAAGTAAGCGATACGTATTTTTTGTTATCGGCGGAAAAACGGTTTTAAGGGGTGAAACGAACCCTCGAAAATAGGGGTGTTTTTCGTTTTTCGTCGATAAGTTTACGGTTCTCATCTCCAATATTTAGTGCACAAAAAAATAAACATTGTTGCAATTTATATATTTTTAATATCTCGTACCGTTAAAACGTTATCGACGAAAAACGAAAAATATCCCCATTTTTGAGGGTGCGTTTCAGCCCTCAAAACAGTTTTTCCGCCGATAAAAAAAAATACGTCTCGCTTACATTTCGGTGCTTTATAACATATCCAAATTTGTATGTAAAATGGGAACAAACTTTTTTCACTCAACTCAATAAAAAAAAATTTGATCATACGTTCTACATTCTACAATATAAAGAATCCGCCCTGACGCAAAAAATCTAAAGAAAAAACGTTTAAAAAAATCGTAAAAAAAAATTCCACAAAAATAAACTTTTTTACTAAAAACCGTAATTTCTTCTATTTTCAATATATTTTTTCGTTAAATTAACGGCGGGGTAAAGTTAATTCGGCGAAAAAAAGGCATGCTTTTAAGAATTTTTTTTTGGCGTAACGAATAGTGTTCGTTTATTGAAAAATTTACATATAATAAAGTAACATTTGAACAACATTCTCTTAAATTTGCATTTCAAAATATTCAAAATTGAGCGAGTGAAAATTAAACCCCGGAGGCGCCTCGAAAAAAAGTTGGTTTGCGGTGTGCACCATAACTCGCAACAGAATCATTTGAAACAAAAAAATCAAAATGCATTTGTTAAAGGAGATGGTTTCTCGAGGTAATAACGGGAGGATTTTTTTTTTTTCGATTTTTCGATTTTTCGTAGCACTAGGGAACCAAAAACCCGATTTTCGCTAAAAAATCGCCTAATTTGTTGTTGAAAAATTAGTAATTATTTTAAAAAAACAAAAAAGCTCTCGACAATACCTGGTGAATTATGTGAAGAAGTACTGTGCAATATTTCAAAGCGATTGGTCCAGTAGATTTTGAGTTATCGTGCACACGGACTTCAAATATGACAAGTCTCAGAAAAACGGTTTGAAAAACGCAGAAGAGAAGAGAACGGCATGGAGCAATAGACGCTCAAATACTCATAACTTCGTCAATTTTACTCCGATCGACTTGAAATTTTAACACAATATTCTTGATATATTATGCATTCATTTAAAAAATTAAACAAAAATGAAAAAAAATATTTAATTACTTTACCCCGCCCTTAACAAATGATACTCTTGAGATTTGGTACTTTCGGATAAAAAATAGTACCATAATGGGCGTTCCGAAAAAAAAAAGTTTTGCGATCTGAAAAGGGCCAGCCCACTAAAAATATTTTTCGAGCGGCTGTCACCGACAAACTGAGGCTGCAATGGAGTGGGAGGCTTTTTTCACTAGTGGTGGTTCCGGCTCCCTTTTTTGCTCCGTATAATCGACCAGCTACGGAACTCTGTCTCATTGCCTGGTCCCGCAAACGACAGAATTTTTTTCCTCGGGCCTCTTCCTCACTCCTCCGTTGTTTAATTTTTTTTTCTTTTTTTTTCTTTCCGTGTTCTCGTAGGGAATACCCGGAAGGAACGGGACCCGAGGTCCTCCAGGTCGACGAGTGAGTCCGCCGATCATTTATTTCAGGTGGTGAAGCTTCCTGCTGTGGGAAATTTACTAAAAAGCCTTACTAACGATTTGGAGTTTTTTAATCGTTGTTTTGGTGATTCGCTTGCTCAGGTGCATCCAAAAAAAAAATACACTGCTTTTGGGGTTCATGGTTGCGGAAACACTAATTCGGTCTCAAAGAAGAGACTACGACAAAAACCTCGTGGCGTTTCTCGACAATCGCGAATATGAAAAACAAACGTCCAAAATCTTCGAAAGTTTAAGAATTTCAATATATATACACACACTTATATATATATATATATATATATATATATATATATATAAAAGTGTGTGTGTGTTTGTATATATATATATATATATATATATATATATATACGTATATGTCATCCGCGGGCCTCCGAAAGTCACTCAGCGAATGATTGTTTTAATCAACAGGGCGAGAGAGGCGATAAGGGTGAGCGAGGCTTGACGACGACCTTGAACGGCGATCAATTCCCTCCGGGCGCTTTCGAGGGACAACCCGGTCCACCGGGACCACCTGGTAAGCGAAGACTACCTTTTTTTTTTGTTTTTTGTTTTTTACTTTTCGAAATACCAGACAAAAGATCCTCTAAAAGATTCTAACGTAATGAAGAGTAGGGGAGATCTCGAAAATAGAGAACCCGAGGAAAAGAAATTTCGGAAATTTAATTCTCGGAAAAAGGAAAATTGGGATGAAGATTGTGAGGAAAATTAATGTGAGGAAAAAATATTCTGTATGCATAAAAATGGAGAAAAAATTGGGCAAACCCAAACGAGCCTGAAAAAAATCTGAGAGGAGGGAAAATGGAGGAAAAAATTGTGGGAAAAAAGTTGTGCGGAAAAATAATAAAAAGGGAGAAAAAAATTGCGATGAAATCTCGCGCAAAATTGCTCTCTCGGTCTCTCTCTCTCTCTCTCGGTCTCTCTCTCTCTCTCTCTCTCTCTCTCTCTCTCTCTCTCTCCTTCGTATTTTCTCTTTCTCGCTCTCTTTGCAAACGTATCCGACATCATTGCCGTCATTTTTTCGGCTCACGTATTCTTCCCAATTAGAACTTTGTCCAATCGTAACTTCTAAATTGCTCGACTTTTTATCGATGAGTATTTTTTTTCTTTTTTCCATATCACCTCTGGGGGTTCGATCAGGCACGATCGATTTGACAATTTCTCGTCAAAAAAAAAAAATCCGATTCTCCCTCTTTGTTACACTCTGTCGAATTTTTTACCTCTTCCTCTTTTTTCTTTACTTTTTCATTCGCTTTTTATCAGTCGAACGATGGTCGTAATTACTTCACCGTTGACAGTGGATGAAAGTGCAGAGAGAGACAGAGTGAGAAACATCGAAATAGGAATTGTCAATAGAAAAAAAAATCGCAAAAAAAAAATTCTCAATTACTTTTTCCAAAAAAACGCAGGGCTCAAAATTTCCCAACTTTCCATACCCCAAATTTTAAGGGACATTAAAAAAAAACCCTACTGCCCCCTTTATTTCGAAAAGTATATCCGTGCAGGGAAGTCCCTTCACGAATTTTTCAAAATGCACTATTCGCCATCTCGACAAACCTTCTCGCGATAAAAATAATTTATGATCCGCGATAAATTTCCGAAACATACCCGCGAACCTCGCATTTCCAACATATGGCAATGCTACTGCAATTTGTTCCGCGATTTATTACCGATTAACAAACTTTATTCGACAACTCACGAAATTTATACGAGCCGCACGGAAAAGTGTTATCGCGTTATAAAACTGGCGATCGAAAGGATGCAATGTTTTATGAGAATTTCGTTATCATCGCGGTCCATAAAAAAAAACGTGCTCACTCTCATTTTTTATCGATGCAGTTGTCCTGAAAAAAAATATGGTACATAACATTAATATAAATATGATACCGTATCAATAAATATATACAGTCCCATATAAATGCAATAATAATAATAACAATGATAATAATAATAACAATAATGAATAAAATAATAATCATTTTTCAACAATAATAATAATCATAAAATAATATTTTTTTATAATTATGATAATAATATATATGTCAAGCCTGTATTGATAGTCCATCCTTTTTGTGTATACCTATAATCTTCTCAATCCAACATGGCGTATTTATAGTCGAGCTATGTATCAACTCTCTTTTATAGATCCCCGATCGTTTTGAACACACTCCAAAATCTTCATTGCATAAATATGCCGAATTTCCCCGGTTAGAACCAATTACGTGTCCGGCATTCTGACCTCGCAAGCTAAACTCTCTCGTGCAAAAAAAAATAAGTAAAGAATTAACAACAATGGTCCATATCCAAAATAACTTGTGTACGTCAATTGTCCCGAGGCAAAAACCAAAAGCGTCAGGCTGCATATTGTGTCAAAAAGAAATTACATAAAATCAGCGAACTATGATTTTTGCAAAATAATTTTATGAATTTTGCAAATACTGTTTTGACTCGCATAATAATTTGTCAATATTCCAGCACGCATCATGACGTATTTGATTTAATTCTTATTCATTTAAATTTCGTTTTTTTATAAGTTCAGTATTGTTTCCTAATTGTTTAAAAATATTATTTCATTATCATTATTATTATTACTATTAACACAACTGCTGATATGATATCAATATAATAATGATAATAACAATAATGAACATTATTATTATCATTGTTATAAACAGCATCAATATCATGATCATTTTTTTTGTTATTGTTATTATTATTATTTCATGAGGAATCTTGGATAGTTATTGCGGATAATAATTATTTATGATACGTGTGGTACTTTAGGGCGCCAGGGTGATAAAGGCGATCCAGGTCCTACGGGACCGCCCGGACCACCCGGTGAGAAGGGTGCCCGGGGAAAACAGGGCAAGAGGGTAAGCTTCAACGAGGTCCTCCGATTGACCATCGACCACGAACTTCCAAGCCAATGATATCCCACTTGGTGATATACATATACATATCCTAATGAGTCAAGCCCGTTCGCCCTTCGTATACATTGTCCGTCCAGTGAACCCCCGTTCTCCCGATTCGCCTCGTGCCGATTACCTTGACCTTGAAACCCAGAAAACCCACAGCCCCTAACGAGTACATCCGTCAGCCTCCTCACAACACACGTCCCTGGTTAATTTTATGTTGTTTTTGTCGATGCCTGGCTCGCGAGAACGCATGTCCGCCGAGTGCCTTGTCGCATGACCTTGAACGTCCGATGAATGTGACGAGAGAATACGATCGTCGATTCTGACGAGAGCCTGATCACCGATGCTAAATAGCTTTATTGTCATCATCGTTGTCGCGTATCATCGTCATCAACTTCTTCTCGCTCGTCTTGTTCTTCAAGGTCGCGGGTTCGGGCTCTCACGGTCACGGATCGTTGCATGGGAATGGCGAGGAGTCGTCCTCTTGCACAGTGATATATAGTTTAAGCGTACACGACTGATGAGAAGATGGATTTTGAAAGAAATGGTTATTGGCTTTGGTGGCAGCGAGACTGAATTGCCACATTTTTCCGAGACAAGGGATTCTCATTCGAAAATACTTTAGTTTTTGATATTAGTATGAAATAATCATGATTGGAACTCACGCGTAGTGATACAAAGTACCGATGGTCTTGGAAAAAATGGCAAGACAGCATTATCACCGAACGCGGCGCGTTTCCGTTGCCCTGAAGTCCGCGTAGCTGTTTTTCCCCCACCAGTGCCGATTGTGGTGGGGGAAACACGGCTATTGGAGCGCGCAGAGCGGCAGGAGGCGGAGCCAGGCGGCGCGCCCGGTAGTGGGAGTGGCTGCGCCCCTCCCTCGAGCCTGGTAAGCGATTGCAGCACGATTTCGGGCGGCTCGAGCCGCTAAGAAGCCGAAGAGAGGCCCGCCAAGGGAAAAGGGGCAAATTGCTCTACCGAGAAACGTTGTCGTCGTCTCTCCACTTATCTCGCTGCTCTTTCTCTACGACTTGTCAGCTCCGCTGAATCGTCACACGTTTACGTACATTTTTTTTTATTTTTACGCCACCGATGAAGGAAAGAGTTTCTTTTTATTGCTTTCATTTGCGATATACGACAGTGAGCCACAAAAAAAAGGCGAAAAAAATCGTCGAAACGTCATGAAGGTTTTTGTACATTAACGAGATACAAAAAAAAAGGAGGAAGGTCACACGATTGAAAGGCTGAGAGTAACACAAGGCCTGCAAGACATGTAAACGCTGCTAACGTGCAAATAACAACTGGCGTAAGTACACAATAATACATCGTCTAAGGGACGACTGAAGGGCGCGAGATGTGGATCTGTCAGAAATTGACGATCTCCATCCAAAATTACGCTAAAATGTATGAAAAAATTTGAAAAAAATGTAGATATCACTTTTGCCACAGGGGTTGGAGCTGGTAGCTTTTGGTGGTAGTTCGTAGTTTCATTTGTCGTAGCTTACGGTGTTTCACCTTAATTTTAATTTACCTGTGTGTCTTATAGTTTCTTTTTTTTGTTATCTGTTGTTTATTTACTTGTGAATAATTTGAGTAACAGTAATTAGCTTGTAACTAATGTGTGTTTATGTAGCGAGTAACACCCCACTATCTTCTCTGTGTGTGCTGGTTAAAGAAATCCAACTAATCACTAATTACAAACGTAAAATAAAAACGTACTACCACTGCTACTACTCGCGGCTTGAGGCTCCCAGCAAGCTCGCAACAATCGCCGGCCGGCAAGCAACTTGCTACTCGACGCGTGTAAGTATCCATCCCTCTCTTTGTAACGGAGTTGTCCTCGGGTGGGAGGGGGCCTTATTTTTTTATTTCACGAAATAAGTCTTCGTTCAAATGTTGACGGTCGAAGGTTTTAGGAATAATTGTGAGGGTTCTGATTTATTTTGGACGTATGTGTATTGTTGAATTTTAACTTCGAAGTTTTCGTAACTCGAGCTAACTTTTTTTTTGAGGAAAAAATGTATCTACGCTCGGAAGTTCAGCACGATTTTTTGAAAAAATCGACGTGAATATATAATATATGCAATAAAATATAAAAATTCACGATTTTTCATTAGGAACTGCGGTTACTTTCCTATTTTTTAATGTAGATTTTTATTTTGCTTTTATAATGATTTGTTGATGGTATTAATATTGTATTATTTTTGAAAATTATAGTGTCTAATATATAAATTACATATTAAAACTGTGCTTCAATTGTTTCGAATTTGGATGTTATTATTTTCTGAAAACCATGTGTCGAACATAATGTAAAATACATATCTAAATTTTCAAAAATCGTAAAAACTAAATATAACGAAAAAGTAAATTCAAAAACGATGAAATAAATGTATTGAAAATATTTCCTAAAAAATAATTTCAAAAAATTTCTTGTTTTTTCATTTAATAAATTTCTTGAATTTTTTCATTTACTATAATTTATATATTATTCATACTTGTATACTTCTTTCATAATATTTTTTCAACCGTCTTTCTCGAAACGTTGTAGTGAAACATATGGAAACTTTGAAATTGAAATTCAATAGACGACTGAAAAACAAAATCTGTAAAACCTTGACAATAATCAACGAAACTTTCGAACCTCCTCAATAATTAATTGCCAAAAATGCTTTAATCAACATTACAACGAAAATGTCAAAACTTAGAAATAAAATAAAGTAAAAAATGTACCGATGTGAAAATGATTTTTTGTTTTTACATCGTCGCAAAAAAAAACGTTTGCAATTGGCCATCGCATTTACCACCTTTTTCCGGGGAATTTTGAGTAGACTTTTAATTACATTTGAACGCGGAGCACCACCTTTGAAAATGTCCGCCGTGTATTAACCCTGGGTCCATGTTTTTACAATTTGTTCAACCTCCCAAGTAAATTTAAAAAAAAAAAAACCTAAAATTATAAGAGTGTAGCCTACTTTTCGGTATTCAAAATTGGGACGTGTCCTTGAGAAAAACACGTTTCGTCCTCGTTTCCTTCGTTTGAAAATGTTCTCACCCATCAATGTTGCGCCCGTCGCGATCAATCAGTTTCAAAATTGTTATTACAAAAAAAAATTAACAAAATAACCAAGAAAACCCTAAATTCCATTCAGTGTAAAAAAAAACCTTCCCTAGCTCGCCAAAAAAAAATGAAATTTCGAAAAAATGAAATTGAAAAAAAATTCATTTTCCATGTTCCCGAATCAGTCCTCGAAGAATTCTTAGCTGAATTTCCCAGAAGGAAAATTAGAATCCCAAACCAGGAAGAGGACGCGAAACGTGTTTTTCTTTTTTCGTTCTTCAATCACCCTAACTTACCCAGTAGTTAATCGTCTGTCTAGTTTTTTTTTTCGTGACTTTTTTGTTGGTT
>OZ023316.1:58757890-58790735 GCA_964007375.1 Ophion obscuratus | reverse complement strand
AGAGAGAGAGAGAGAGAGAGAGAGAGAGAGAGAGAGAGAGAGAGAGAGAGAATCGCGATCTTGTCATTGACGAAACGCATCGATGTAAAAAAAAGGCCACATGTATCTATACAAACGCGCGCAACGTATCGCGATTGACAAACGCGTGAGCCGACGTTCCCGGGGATATGTATATAATCCTGAAATTGCGACAATTAGCCCAGAGGAAAACCTGATTTTCCAGTCAACGATCGACGGCATGGAGAAGGAGGCGGGGGCGCAAAGTTAAGCCGATCGTTCAGGAAGGGTGTGAGAACAAGAGGGAGTGTGACAGAGGGCGGAAAGGAAGGGCGAGGGGGTGCGCGTGAGAAAAAGGGATGAAGGGCCTTGTATATATATACAGACCACAGGGATCTCGTGATTGAAGCACGGGTAATCGAATAGGAAAGGTAATGGACGTGGAGGATTCGTGCTTCGGCTCTCGATTCTCGAGAGACGGGACGGGCCAAAGTGTTGTATAGGGGAGCGAGCCGAAGAGACAGCGAGAGAGAGAGAGAGAGGGAGAGAGGGAGAGAGAGAGAGAGAGAGAGAGAGAGAGAGAGAGAGAGGGAGAGAGCTTAAGGGAGAGAGCTTGAGGAGGAGAGTGGGAATCGCATCGTAGCCTAGGCGGGTCGATACATTGACGGGAATGCAATTACCGAGCTACTCGCCGCGTTCTCTCTCTCTCTCTCTCTCTCTCTCTCTCTCTCTCTCTGGCCGTCGCAAAGTCTCTCTTTCTCTCTCCCCCCTCTCTCTCACTCTTTCTCTTTCTGTCTCCAGCCCTCACCAACTCTCGCTTACTTACCCTCGCACCGGGAGTGCGGCGAGTGCGGCCTCCCAAGTTCCAATATCGCGTACGAACAACGTCCGCGCACACACAGCGCTGTGCGCGGACTGCACCGCGAGCGCGGCTGTATATATCGCCGTACCGGAGAAACGGTGCACCGATCTCTCTCTCTCTCTCTCTCTCTCTCTCTCTCTCTATCTCTGTCTTGCGCTCTCAACGAACGACGACGATCGCCCGCCGTACGTACATATGCGCGCACAACCAACGCGGACACAACCCGACGCGACGAAACCGCAGGCGTTGCTGCAACAACTGTCGGGCGCCCTATATGTGTATACATATAAATAGAGAGGGAGAGAGAGAGAGAGAGAGAGAGAGAGAGAATTAAAGAGGATTTAAAATTAAATATACATTTATATACATATATATCATTAATTATTCCCGGAGCCAAAATACGTACAATACGTTTGCAACACCCTTCCCCAATGCCCTTTTATTCCTTGGCCGTCAATGACATACTCGCTGCACGCTGGAGAAGAATTCGCGCGATGTGTTTTTTTTTGCCTCGTACTGACTCTCTGGTACGCCCAATTTCGGACGTTCTTTTTTTTTCTTTTTACTCTGCTTTTAATTCGGTATGTCCCTTCGCCATATATATATATATATATATATATATATACCCTTGGCCAAAAGTATAAAGCACCCTGCAGTTTTTCTATCCAGACAAAAAATCGTAAACCAATTTGCGCAACGGCGTTTTGAAGAGGATAAAACCAGCTTCATTTTCGTTTTTTATTTTTATTTTTGCGATTTTTTTTGCACCCGGTACGTCATTTCGAAAATGCCGATTTTTCACGATTTTCGCACTTTGCGGAATCGCGCGCCGGACTCGGAAAAAATAGTAATCTCACCATTTAGCGATAAGATCTTTGAAAAGGAAAGCGTTAGCTTTAATTTCGTTCCAAAAAAAAAAATTTGCAACTTTTTTTTTTGTCTAGTAATTTAGATATTTCTTGAAAAAGAAAAACGGCAGGTTACCGAAAAGCCAGCATCGTGCGGCGTAACTGGGAAACTCTGAGGTTCGAAATAGTTCTAAGGAGTAAAAAGTTGTATTTTATTATTTTGAAGTCGCGAAATTTTTATTAGATTTTTTTTCCGAAATTTATTCGTACGGCTAGTTTTGGTTGACAGTGAACGATTTGTCTCATTAATTTATTGCCGTTACTTTGAAACAAAGATGTTTTAATGAAAATATCAAGAGGGGAAGAGATACATAATTTAATTTGTATGTCGTACGAATCAAATGACGTTCTTTGCTTATATGGAGTTAAACAAATGGAAATTGACAGTCAGTCAAATCGAACTTGCATATCGCGAACATTTCACCAAGTTATACATTCCGACTTGGGACTTCCATTGTTTGTGCAAGAGCTGAATTTTTACCCCTTTTTTCGTATGAAAGCTCCCTATTTTTCAGCATTTTCGAAAAAAAACTAATCGCGCTCAACTAATGAAATCGGAGAAAAGGGCTCCTCCATTCTAAGATTAGCAAATGAAGACTGGTAAAAGTTTTCATCGAAATTAAAAAAAAAACGCACATGTTTCGCGTTTTTACGATCCAGATGTTTTGCCAAAAGAGATTTTCTATTGTGTCATTTTATATTTAATGATACCATCTTAGCTTTAGTTCAACGCAATTGTAATAGCTTTATGTACTTCAGCTTATGTACCTTTTCTCCTCTTGATATTTTCATTAAAACATCTTTATTTCAAAGTAACGGCAATATATTAATGAAACGAATCGTCGACTATCAACCAAAACTAGCGGTACGAAGAAATTTTCGAAAAAAATCTGAAAAAATTTGGTGACTCGAAAATAAAAAAAAAATACAACTTTTTACTTCTTAGACTAAATATTTCAAATCTCATGGTTTTCAAGTTAGCCCGCACGATGCCGGCTTTTTGGAAACTCTCAGTTTTTTCAAGAAAAAACTAGATAACTCTGCGAAAAAAAGTCGCAACTTTTTTTTTAACGAAACTAACGCTAACCTTTCAAACATCTTATCATTAAATGGTGAGATTATTATTTTTTTTTGAGTCCAGCACGCGATTCTGTAAAATGCAAAAATCGTAAAAAAACCGGCATTTTCAAAATGACGTACTGGGTACAAAAAAAAGGAAAATGAAGCTGGTTTTATCCTCTTCAAAACGCCGTTCGGTAAATTGGTTTACGTTTTTTTTCGCCGTCATATTCGATTTTTTGTCTGGATAGAAAAATTGCAGGCTGCTTTTTACTTTTGGCCAAGGGTGTATATGACGAATAAAATTAATTTCGAGCGTTTTCAGTCATCGAGTTGCAGGAAAGAATGTAACGACCGTTCTCTAAACGACCAGGTGTGCGAGGAAGTCCGAATATTATGTATATGTAGTAGGTTCGAAACATACTTCCCTTTTATATACATATATATATATATATATATATATATATATATATATATATATAGAGAGAGAGAGAGAGAGAGAGAGAGAAGAAAAGAAAAGAAAAATTCCATTTAAGTATAATTAAATTTATGTATAATATAATTATATTTATAAAGATACACTTTTTTCAAAAGTATATATAATTATAAACGAATATACAAATATTTGTATAGAATACATAAATTTAATATAAATTGTTCATTTATTGAACTGCATATTTCTATATAATATATATTTGGATAATTAAATAATTAATATTCGTATTTGTATTTTATTCTAGTATGCAACGCCTTGCGCTCTTTACATTACCGTCTAATTAGATAATTAATATTAAATGTCTATAAATTTTCTACATATTTCTACATATATATATATATATATATAATATGTAGAAAAATTATAGACATTTAATATTAATTATCTAATTATCCAAATATATATTATATAGAAATATGCAGTTCAATAAATGAATAATTTATATAAAATGTATGTATTTCATACAAATATTTATATATTCGTTTATAATTACATATACTTTTGAAAAATGTATATCTTTATAAATATAATTATATTATACATGAATTTAATTATGCTTATATGAAATTTTTCTTCTTTCTCTCTTTCTTTCTCTCTCTCTCTCTCTCTCTCTCTCTCTCTCTCTCTCTCTCTTTCTTTCTCTACAAAAAGTTACAATAATCAGACGCTGCGGCACATTTCTCAAGCGCGAAAGTAGAAAAGAAAAACAAATAAAAGACGAAGGAGAAAAACAAGAAAGGAAAAAGTTGTGAAAAGTAATACGAAAAGAAACCCGAAACTGCCCGAGGCTTTTGCGCCAATCTCGTCGCAATCTCCGTGTACCCATGAAGAGGGAAAGACGGAGGGAGCGGGGCAGGGAGAGAGAGAGAGAGAGAGAGAGAGAGAGAGAGAGACCCGGCACCCGATAACCAATGCACAGCCTGCGGCATAATCGAGCAACGATAGCGCATTCTTTCATTTCCTCTTCTTCTTTCTTCTCTCGTTTGTCAATTTTACGTGATCGTCCTGTTGTTCCTTCATCACCTCACTGACATACGAGAAATTCGACAGGATCAAAGGGTTCGGTGTCGGAGGCACGGTACACCATCGTGATTCATGTGGATGCGCGAAAAATAAAATAAACCATCAAAAGACATTTGCTCGTACCCGACATAGGGTGGGGGTTGAAAACGTGAGAGAGAGACGAGAGATAGTAAAATCCCGCGAGGCCGTACGAATTAATTATATTAGGGAAAAAAGTGTGTGTGTAGGTGTGTGCGTGTGTGTGTGTGTGTGTGTGTGTGTAGGAATCGGGGAAAGAAAAAAGCAGATACAAATTGAAAAGAAAAAACAAGAACGGCACTAGAAAAAAATTATACAAAAATTAAAAAAAGTAAAAACAAAATCAGGAATGTCCAACAAACAATAGGTGGTGATGAAGATTGGCTCACGAAAAAAAAAAAACGAACAAAATAACGGATTGCATTTTTAATAACTGAATGGAGATCACAACATAATAACAGCGATAATAATAATAATAATAATAATAATAATAATATGAATAACAAAAATCAATATTGTAAGAATGATTGAATCGTTACGTTAAATGAGAATAATAATAACAACAATAGTAAAAATAAATATTATTCAAATTATGAAATTGTTATTTTAAATAAAAATAATAATAACAACCAATACCAATATTGGTAGATGGGCGTTTGGGGTTCGCTTAAATGCTTGGGTTAAAGTCTGAGCACCAGAGAATCAGAAGAATATAGGGCCGTCTATACAGGTACGGGTTTTCCACAGTTTCCCCGTACCCTCGGCAAATGCGGTATAGTGTAGCTTAAGGAGTAAGGCCACTGTAAATTTTTTGAAAAATCGATTTTTTTTTATTGGCTTAAAAAATAGTTTAAACCCTCTAGTTTAAAAATAGTTTAAATCCTTTTAACTTCTTTTTTAAATTTTTTCCAATAAAAAACTATTCGCAAAACTTTAAACGCGTTTTTCTCGAAACATGGTTTTTCAAAATCGCACGCAGCATAACTCGAACAATTTTCATTTTTTTTACTTGAAATTTTAACCAGATGTGAACATTTACATTATCTTGAGAATGTCGATCGGAATTTTCAAGAACTTTATTCATTGATTTTTTATTAACAAAAAACTTGCCGTTTTTTTCGTCAAAAATCAATTTTTTTTTTCAAACGCACGCCAAATCCACAAAAATTGATACTTTTTAAAATCCGATCGACATTCTCTAGCTATAGCCCTCTAGATTAATGGTTTTCTTTTTTGTTCTAGATTCAAAAGTGCACCAGTGGTGCTGCGTGCCGCGGAGCCCTGGAAGCAAAACATGTCCCGGGAAGATAGCTGTGGAACCGCCATTTTGTTTTTTTTTTACTGTAAAAAAATTTTATAATAAAGTTTAATGTATGCCCGATAATACTATTAAAAGTTTTTTTTCAAATACCTTCAATTTCGGGAGCAAAAAATTAGTGAAAAAACCTTTTTTTTTGGGCCGTTACAGTGGCCTTACTCCTTAAGGATGTTCGGTACGGGCGATACAACGTTGCCATGCTAAACCGTGTTGAAAACATAAAAAATTTCAAAAAGTTCAGAATTTTATAAAATTTGGCGAACATATTATTTAGTGCCAAATTTGACAATACTAATTTTTCAGATTTTTCTTCTGCACAGTTATCGAGCAACTTAACACTAAATTTCATGTATATAAGCATAGCGTTTCCATATATATATATATATATATATATATATATATATATATATATATATATATATATATTATATTTTATATATAAAATATAATATATATTATATTATATTATATATATATATATATATATATATATATATATATTAGGGTGTGCTGAAAAAAATCGATACTTTTTTTTCTGTTGCATCCACCAAAAAAAGGTGAATTAAGGTGAAAAATGAAGAATGCTCAAAGGAGAGCTCTAAAAAAAATGATTTCGAATGGCGCATTGCATTTGAATGTTTTCCATAAGAATAACCCAGGAAAATATTGGGATTTCTGAATGTGGTAGTGCAACTCATCGGGAAAAAATCACACAAAGATGTCATTAACATATTCTCATGGAGAATTGAATTTCCAAAAAAAAAGTTTTTACGACAAAATTAGCTCAGAACAGCCGTTCAAGTGGAATCGCTGTCTGAAATTGAATTCATAGAAAAAAGAATAATTCAGAAGGCTGTAAAAATCGAATTTTTCGCTTTACGAAAAAACTTTTTGGGTTTTTTTTGTAGAGAATGTTCTGCTCTAACGTACAATTTGCATGGAATCGTTCTCAAAATATTTCTCTGCTACAAAAAAGAATCAAGTACAACAAGAAATATAAAAGAAACGACGTCCATCATTGATCGTGTTTCGAAAAGTTTTATCGAATTAATTTGGTTTAATAAGATAAAATGATTTGTTGTTACATTATAATGCTTGATAATCATCGTTCCCTTTTTTAAGAGTCTGTTTGTTGCAATTAGGGTAAATCTCTGTCGATGATTTTGCACTACGCCCAATAAATATTGTAGCTGCTCTTCGTTTTTTGTCAATGAACCGTTATATGCTTCTATCAAACTGACACCACGTTCGGCAACGTTATTAACGACTTTTGGATTTAAAAAAATCTAAGCAACTCAAATAAGTGGAATTTTCCGGCCATAATTTAATTGCTTCCGGTAAATTTAATTGCTGGAAAAGAAATAAGGATTATTGAGTAACGAAATCGCTTATGTCTTCTTTCAGCACCATTTCCCAATCATTTTTTTTTTAACAATTACTCGCTCGGAAGGATTTTTCGATTTTTCTCGAGATTGCAGAGATTGTACTATTTTTGCCTTCACACTTATCGGCACAGCATTGTCAAAAAACGACAAAGCAACAATTTTCTCGTTGAAGCAGCACAAGTGACTAGCTAATTTTTTCGAGGCAGCCTCCCCTACTACAGGATTCACTTAGCAATAACGAATGAAATTTTCTAGCAGTGACAGATTTTGATTTGGGGGAAAAATGTCGCGGTTTCCCGTTCGTGGCGTTAGGCGTGAAGCTTGTAATTTTGCACTACGAGCTACCGCATGCTGCCGCCAGGTGGCAGCGTGTGCTATGGCGCGCATGTCGCTTAAGGGGTAAGGCCACTGTAAATTTTTTGAAAAATCGATTTTTTTTATTGGCTTAAAAAATAGTTTAAGTTTAAAATAAAAAATAGTTTAAGTTTCTCCGAAACTTCTTTTTTAAATTTTTTCCAATAAAAAACTATTCGCAAAACTTTAAACGCGTTTTTCTCGAAACATGGTTTTTCAAAATCGCACGCAGCATAACTCGAACAATTTTCATTTTTTTTACTTGAAATTTTAACCAGATGTGAACATTTACATTATCTTGACAATGTCGATCGGAATTTTCAAGAACTTTATTTATTGATTTTTTATTAACAAAAAACTTGCCGTTTTTTTCGTCAAAAATCAATTTTTTTTTTCAAACGCACGCCAAATCGAAAAAAATTGATACTTTTTAAAATCCGATCGACATTCTCTAGCTATAGCCCTCTAGATTAATGGTTTTTTTTTTGTTCTAGATTCAAAAGTGCACCAGTGGTGCTGCGTGCCGCGGAGCCCTGGAAGCAAAACATGTCCCGGGAAGATAGCTGTGGAACCGCCATTTTGTTTTTTTTTTACTGTAAAAAAATTTTATAATAAAGTTTAATGTATGCCCGATAACACCATTAAAAGTTTTTTTTTCAAATACCTTCAATTTCGGGAGCAAAAAATTAGTGAAAAAACCTTTTTTTTTGGGCCGTTACAGTGGCCTTACTCCTTAAATAAAAAAATTAATTTCAGACGGCGTTACCACTTGAACGGTTGTTCTAAGCTCTAAGCTAATTGTTCGTAGGAGCTTTTTTTGTAGGGAATTCAATTCTTTATCAGAATATCTTAATGACATTTTTGTGAGATTTTTTTCTGAAGAGTTTTACTACGAAGTTCAGAAGTGCCAATATTTTCCTGTCTTATTCTTATGGAAAGTATTCAAATGCAATGCGCCGTTCGAAATAATTTTTTTTTTTTTGAGCTCTCCTTCGAGGATTCTTCTTTTTTTACCTTAATTTACCTGTTTTTGGTGGATGCAACCGAAAAAAAATATATCGATTTTTTCCGCACACCCTAATATATATATATATATATATATATATATATATAGGTATACATTGCGGGCATAAGAAATCTTCTTTAATGCTTAATTACTCGATAACTAAGTAGAAGAAAATTTTGAAATGGCGTGTGCTTTCGCGCTTAATGTTGAAGAAAATTATTACCAAATTTGATCAATTTCTTAACATTTTGACTTTTGTGCCGAAACTCCTTAAGACGCCTGCGGACGCAACAGAAGTTAGGTTATATTAGCTTAGTGCGGGAAGGGAGTGATAGTAAAGGGTTCAATTGGGAAGGGCTATACGTAAAAACGCGCAAGGGCATACGTTGAAACTCAGGAATTAATTGCCACCTCAATACTCCATAATAACAACAAATATAATAAAAATCTTTAAATTATTGTATGAAATAATAATAAAAATAAAAGTAAATCACAATAAGAGCAGCAAAGAGAACGAGAGGAAGGCAAGAGGACAATAAAGATTAACGTGCGACGCCCGGGTGCATGCATCTCTCGCGAATAGCGAGCATTGTTCACCGGTAGTTGGATTTCTTGGCATTTGGAGAGCCAAAGGTAGACGGGAATTGAAGCGAGACATTGAAGCGCATTGAAAGAGATGTATGTGAGAGAGAAAGAAAGAAAGAGAGAGCGAGAGAGCGAGATAGAGAGAGAGAGAGAGAGAGAGAGAGAGAGAGAGAGAGAGAGAGAGAGCAGGAAAAATAAAAACAAAAACGAAAACGACTCGGGATGCGAGTCGGGAGGCCATGGATACGAGAAAGGGTTCTCCAGTTGAAAGGCATTGTTTATCCGTAGGGATGGGCTCTCGGATGCCCGTGAATACTATAGCGCCGTGTTGTGCGGCAGTGAGTGCCTCTCCTCTCTATTTTTATCTCTCTCCCTCTCGCCCTCTTCTCTCTCTCTTTTAGTATCGCGAGTGACAGCGAGAGATGCCTTCATCCTATTGCTGCCTCTGGAGAAATGTTCCCAGACACCTTCCAGTTGTCCGGCTATGAGCGATATTAGTGCAAACTCGTACAATGCATACCTACTTGTACTCACACGTCTTAGTACTCTTCATGTGCCCAAACAACTCAAACAACTCGAACAACACGGAGAGAGAGAGAGGACGAAACCCCCGCCCCCCTCTCTCATTCTCTCTCCCTCTCTCTCTCTCTCTCTGCCTCTCTCTCTCTCTCTGCCTCTCTCTCTCTCTCTGCCTCTCCCTCTCTCTCTGCCTCTCTCTCTCTCTCTCTGCCTCTCTCTCTCTCTCTCTCTGCCTCTCTCTCTCTCTCTGCCTCTCTCTCTCTCTGCCTCTCCCTCTCTCTGCCTCTCTCTCTCTCTCTGCCTCTCTCTCTCTCTCTCTGCCTCTCTCTGCCTCTCTCTCTCTGCCTCTCTCTCTCTCTCTCTGCCTCTCTCTCTCTCTCTGCCTCTCTCTGTCTCTGCCTCTCTCTCTCTCTCTCTGCCTCTCTCTCTGCCTCTCTCTCTCTCTGCCTCTCTCTCTCTCTGCCTCTCTCTCTCTCTGCCTCTCTCTCTCTCTGCCTCTCTCTCTCTCTGCCTCTCTCTCTCTCTCTGCCTCTCTCTCTCTCTCTGCCTCTCTCTCTCTCTCTGCCTCTCTCTCTGCCTCTCTCTCTCTCTGCCTCTCTCTCTCTCTGCCTCTCTCTCTCTGCCTCTCTCTCTCTGCCTCTCTCTCTCTCTCTCTCTGCCTCTCTCTCTGCCTCTCTCTCTCTCTGCCTCTCTCTCTCTGCCTCTCTCTCTCTCTCTGCCTCTCTCTCTCTGCCTCTCTCTCTCTGCCACTCTCTCTCTCTGCCTCTCTCTCTCTCTGCCTCTCTCTCTCTGCCTCTCTCTCTCTCTCTGCCTCTCTCTCTCTGCCTCTCTCTCTCTGCCTCTCTCTCTCTCTGCCTCTCTCTCTCTCTGCCTCTCTCTGTCTCTGCCTCTCTCTCTCTCTCTGCCTCTCTCTGTCTCTGCCTCTCTCTCTCTCTGCCTCTCTCTCTCTCTCTGCCTCTCTCTCTCTCTGCCTCTCTCTCTCTCTCTCTCTCTCTCTCTCTCTTCTCTCTCCCTCACCCTTGCTTTCTCGGTGCCTTCGTAAACGTCTGACGACTTTTTCTATTTGCTCCCAATCTTCATCCAAACTCTAGACGCAGAAAAACAGGCCTTCTGACTTGTACCTCGAAAAGTTTTGGCGCAGTTTGGGGAATACCCCATTCAACGTTTTAAGTAGAAAAATGGAATGTTAATTCGATTATGTTGAATCTCCAATTTTATTGTTCCAAAGTTAGTTAAGGCCTAGGCCACAGTAACGGGTATATAATCATGTGCGAATTAAACGATTTTTTTTTTCCGTATGTAAAAGTGATGCACTCATAAAATTAATTACACATCTATTTAATATGAATATCAAGTTATTAGAATTTTTTTTTCAATGTACAAAATGGCCGACTACTAATATTTTCTTTTGTTATCTTTTTATTTAGGCGCTCCGCGGCGTAACATTTAGCATCTACAATTTTTAACTAAAACAAAAAACAAAAATTCTCTTCAATCTACATTAGAATACCTAGAGAAGTGCGTACGGAATTTAAAAAATATCGTTTTATTCAAAAGTTGTAGGTATTTGAACTTAAGAAATGAATTTTCAGTGAAAAATTGCGTTATAACTGCTCATAAACTGCTCATAAAGTGAAAAGTTTTCGATTAATCAGAAATTCCGTACGTACTTCTCTGCGAAGTGCAATTAGGAAAATAGCTTTTAAATTTGAAGTAAATCGAGTGAAAATTGTTGAAGTTATTTGTCACGCCAATTGGAAAAAAGCTGTTTCGAGAAGCTTCGAGAAGTCGGCCGTTTTGTACATCGAAAACAAAATATATATATATATATATTTTCTAACAGCTTGATATTCATACTAAATAGACGTGTAATTAAATTTATGAGGGAATCACGTTTTCACACGAAAAAAATTGTCAAATTCGCACATGATTTTATACCCTTTATACCCCACTGTGGCCTAAGGCCTTAAGTAAGAAATTGTGCGATCTGATTTCAACAAAGAACAAACCCAAACCAAGAAACTATGCGATCAGCTTTTGAAAGAACACAAATCCAAACGAAGAAACTGTGAGATCAGCTTTTGAAAAAGCACATACCCAAACAAAAGGAACTGTGCGATCAGCTTTCGGAAAAACACAAACCCAAACAAAAGGAACTGTGCGATCAGCTTTTGAAAAAGCACAAACCCAAACAGAGAAATTGTGCCACCAAGTTGTGAAAAAGCAGGAATCCAAACGAAGAAACGCTGCGTGATCCGGGCTATGATCATCCAGCTCTGGTTCTTCATCACCCTCTTTTTAGCCTCTTCGCTTCCTTCATTGTGCATTGTCTCGAAACAGTCCTCTCGGACTAACCGGCTGAGCGACCTGTTTTTGCGCTAACTGTGACGCGTATGCACGCACACCAGTCATCCAAACTGGCATTTACATATATATATATATATATATATATAGAAACGCAGGTACTGTCTTCTTGGCAGTGTGTTCTACTCCGGCAGTCCGGGCTCTTGTTCAAGCCAAAAGTTCGTAAACTCGGTAACGAGTAATGCGTTCTACCCGGGCTTCCTTCCCTCCCTGACAAGCACGAGATAAGACGGGGTAAGATCGACTGGGAGAGAGAGAGAGAGAGAGAGAGAGAGAGAGAGAGAGAGAGAGAGAGAGAGGGAAAGAGAGCGAGAGAAGGGAACGTGCAACCCTTTCCAACAACCAACTATTATCTGCCAACGCTCCAACACGCACTGCCAACTAACACACTTACTGTAATTCCAACGGATTACAGCGGCAGCTGCGCCAACGAGCAGCAAGGGAGAGAAAGAGAGAGAGAAAGAGAGAGAGAGAGGCGCATCTCCCGTTCATTCCAGTCTTAACGAGCATCATATATAGTGCACAGTCTTGAAGTTTCCAACTTGGACTGTGAGAGTATACGTACCGATCAAGTAGCAACTACCCCTTTTCGGGCCTCGCTCATCGAATATCCATGCTAATGGAGATTGTGCGTATAAGCATCGTTTGGCATCCCTAATTAACTCATAGTCCAAGGACAACGAGAACTCGCAACCGTCGGCTGGAACTGCAGGTTGGCAGCCAATTGATTCCAATCATATGTCACCATTGGACTCTGGGTCCTGATTACAAAAGGGTTTTTTTTTCGCAAGAAGATTACTGCACGTTGTGGGTTCCAACCACTGGGGGATGATTTTCATTCTGTTTAAGACGAGGAAAAACTCTGCAGCAGTGGGAGGTCCGGATGTATGAGGTTTGATTTTGTCCGGAGCATAAGACTAATCCGTCTCTACACTAAGCAGCACTCTATGATAAGTGAATACTGAAATTGTTGAATGTATTGGACACTTGGCGTCAACATTTTCCTTTTTTTTTTCAATCCTTTTTGCAATGTCATCACGACCTGGCATTTTTTCCGAGCAGCTCAGGAGTCGTGCAAAAAGAATTGTATCAGGCTGGACGGCCTTCGACGAGATTCCATGTTTAGGGTTGCGTAGTCGCACAAAGAACCCACATTACGTTGTCATGTCCGTCCATCTGTCACAGTCTCACAGTTTCTACAGTTTTAAACCTATATGCGTGATATTTTGCAAGTGGCTGCGTCAGATGGAGATCTCGATTAATGTGCAGCAAAATGTTGAGAAAAAAAAGACTTTTAAAGGGTTTTTCCCCTGCGTGCAAAATGGGAGTAAAATCTTTTTTGTTCGCGAACCCCATTCAGTGGGGGCTGGACAGGTCTTTCGAAATGAAATTGAGGTTGCGTTTACTGTTTTTCATTTTCAAGGGGTTACCCCCACTTGCGATTTTGAAAAAATCGATTATTTTTTTATTGCATTTTTTTTGAAGTATAAGTATCTGAGAATATGTCCTGAAAATTTCAAGTCGATCCGAACAAAATTGACTGTGATATGAGCGTTGAAAGAGAAGAATCCGTTGTGTAAACGACCGGCTAATTGAAACTTTGAACGCGCTTTTCTCAAAATGGCATTTCTGAAGTCGGTGACCAAGATTACTCGAACACTAATGAACCGATCTTCTTGAAATTTTGCAGGCTTATTTAATACATAAGAATGTAGTCTTTAATCGTTCGATTTTTTTTTCGAAAAAAATGGCCGTTTTATAGCCAAAAAACGGCCGTTTTTTTCGTTAAAATCGAACCATTAACTTTGACTGTCCGCCATTTTGTGAAAAATGAATATTTTTTAAAATCCTTCGATTAGAGACCAGTTTATACTTATATTTGACTAAATCCATCCGCATTTTTTTTTTTCAGATGATCCACTTCGCCGCCATGTTGGTCACCGCAAACCGTGTATATAAAAACATTATTTCATTGACGGCCATTTGCCACTAAACAATGTAATATTTTTCAATAAAAAAATTACTGAAAGTTCTTCAAGATGTGTTCTTTGAGATGGTATATTGATCGATTAAAAAAGTTTTGTAGTTTTCTTGAAAAAAATTCATGAAAAAGGCCTTTTTTTGCGCTACAAGTGGGGGTAACCCGTTAAGCCCAGTTAGCGAAATGTCAAGTTTCAGAGTGAAACAAACTCTGGGCACTAGCGTTTGATTGGAACTTTCGATAAAAGTCAATCGGATACACAAGATTGAATCCAGCGGGAGGAAATTTTCATTTTCTATCAAAAGTTGGCGACATTTTCACAAAGACTGAAATTTTCCTGAAAGAAAATCGCCCAATAATCAAAACTGCCCCGTCGCTCAAGCCACATTATCACACTGATGGTTAGAAGGTAGAAAACCGTACGAGCGCCCTTTGGACACAAAAATGACAGTTTGAAGGATTTTCCTCAAGAATTTCCTTATCTAGGATCGGCGAGGCAATCAGCCGTGGCAGTTGAAAAGCGTATGTGACATGGGTTGCAAATGTTTTCACCGTCTCTCCCTACGTACCGCAAAGAGGACAATAGGAGTCTCCAGGTGAGAGATGCTCGTCTGGATTTTTCCGCTTTGCTGGTTGTCGACACACGGGTGGTGGCAGGGTGACTAGGTACGAATGGGGAGGCGATCGGAGCCTGGTGGAGAAAAAAGAGAGACAGAGAGACGGGGCCCAGTCCTGGGAAAGAGCCGAGAGCTAACCAAAAGGAAAATCGACCACCCATGGAGTCTTTGCAAACAAATATCTTGACCTTGCTCGGGCGTGGAACGAACCGTTCGAGAGGCTGGTCCATTCGACCACAAACAACTGTCAAACGAAATTGAACCTTTTCCCTACTCCATACCTAAAGTACCTTATTGTCCACGTTTTTTTTTTCCGGAAAACCGTCACTGTTTTCCTTTTACCGCTCCCTGCCCAAACGAAACGTTGACCGAGAGCCCTAGGAAGGGACGAGTCGGCTAAAAGGGCGCCAAGGTTCGCCGCTTCAGGTATGAGAAGTTGTCTCGCCGGGTTCGTGTTAGTCGCGTGGTTTGTTCTCGCGCCTCGTCTTGATTATTACGTACCTAAGAGGATCCTCTTATGTGGCACGTATTACAAAATCGCCCTTGATCGCATCTCCGCCACTCGTCGGCACACTCTAATAGACCATCGTATAATAATAATTTCAACATAATAACACGCTATTACGCTGGGAGGGGAGAAAGGAAGATCTCTCTCTCTCAACGCTCTTCGTAAGGTATAATTTCGTCACGCCATACGCTCGCACCCGCGACCCAAATCGAAGGGAATGTATCCCTTGCTGCAAGATGCAGAGAGAGAGAGAGAGAGAGGGAGGGAGGGATGGAGTGAGACACAGATATACATAGAAAAAGGACGAAAGGGAGAAAGGGGAAGAGCAAGATGAAGAACCTTAAGGCGAACGAAAAACAAAGGCCCAAAATCCAATGAATGAAAGAGAAAAAGGGAGAACTGAAGGGAGAGAGAGAAAGATAAAGAACGAGGCGGTGGGTGTCAAAAAGCAGTGAATGAGAGAGACGGAAAGGAAAAGAGAAGGAGAGACAGAGAGAGAAAGCAAAAGAGAGATACAAAGAACGAGAAGGAGGACCTTAAGGCGAAGAAAAAAAACGTCGGGTCAAAAACCAGTGAAACAGGGAGAAAAAAGAGCGAGAAAGAGCTAGAGAATTGATGGAATGGGTTGGGCGAGACCAAAAGGAATAAGAAAATAAGGGATTGAGGTGGTATTAAAAGGGTTCGATCGGTTCCGAGTTATAGGTGCTATAAGAGAGGAGCTTTGAAATCGTCAGGAAATCCACTTGGTAAAGCGAAATTCTTGCACAGGCCGAGACAACCGACCCCCTCGTGCTTCCATCGTTTTTTATCCCCCACGCCTCCTATCACGCAAAGCTGCGAAAGCGTTCGGAGAGTACCGATTTCTATTCGCGTCTCTCTCCCTTCTGCCAATTGTTAGCTCTTTCCTCTGATGCAATGGGTTGGGTGCCCATGGGGAGACCGAGTCGGATTTAATAGGAATTCCGGCGAGACAAAACGGAAGCCGGCATATTGCCATTCCTGGTTGGCGTGTCAGCCGACAGATAAGGCGAATAAGGCGAGGTGGCCCGTTTCCATCTCCCTCCCTTGCTCTCTCTCTCTCTCACTCTCTCGTGCTCATTTGCCGTTCGTTCCCCGTCACGTTCGCACGAGCAGCCAAGTACCAGCCAAAACTCGCAGAGAACCCGAGCAAGCTCTTTCTCTGTCCCTCGCCTAAACTTGGCTGGTCCCTCGGCATGTCCTACCTAGTTGGGTCCTTTCGGTTCTCGCAGCCCCCACGGCTCTTGGGCTTGTGTTTCTCCGTCTTTGCCGTCCTCATCTGGGTGCTCAGTGAAGCCAGTCTCTTTCTCTCTCGCTGGCTGGCTTTCTCTCCCTCATGGGATGGTTAGCGCCGCGTGTACCTAATGTTCCTGGCTCGTATAGTAAGGGAGGGCTGATGCTTGTCGTTTGGAGCCCACGACCCTCGGAGCAGACTCTCGTATATGGCAAGGATGCTCCGCGCTATTGCGCTATTTGCACAACCCTAGGTAGCCAAACTCCAACACGGACCGTCCCACTCTCTCCTAAGGTGCCACATTCCACTTGGCTACTGCCTCTTCTTCTTCGTCCGCTTCTTGCTCTATCCACGGTTCCGATCCATCGGTTAGATGCCAAGTGGAAGAACTTGGTAGGAGAATACCGCAGTCGCATTCCTGGTGTCCTCCAACCCTGATACAACGTCACCCACACACACACACAGCCATCGTTCCATCCGTCCACCTTCCTCTTCCCAGCGTCCTGATTTTGTCGCGACACCAACACACGGCGATCCTCTCATTCCTCCACCGTCACATCTACGGACCTGGGATCCTTCGCTCTCGCGTATCCGTCCTTTCCATCCTGGGCATACATGCAGTCATCCACGCCCTGCTTTCTTCCGCAACTGATGCATGCCCTTATCCGCCCCTCCCTCTTCGTGCTCCGCGGCTTGCTGGGACACCTGAGGACCTCGACTATCATCAAGTTTCGCCGGGCAACCTTTGCACACTGGGTATTGCGTGTACATCTGCACCGACGACAAACACCGACAGCGGTGAACGCACACGGTTACGATGTTTTGGAATGCCACATAAGCAATCTAGCGTTGTAGGCGTGAATCAAAGTGTCTAGGTATACCCAATTACGGAGACAGAATGCTAATTTCAGCCTGCTGGATCTCGTCTTGCCTGGGTCTTGGCAGGCTTGATTCGCTTGAATCAGTGGGAGACTGGTGTGGATGAAAGGGCCCAACAGGATTCAATGAGAGTCCAACGTAGGCTCGGCAAAATTCATATTGCGTATCTTTGATTGGAAGATTCGGCAACCTCGTGGCAGGACGAAACGAAACAAATGCTAGTCAGCTGCTTTTGATGTCGGTGAGGTTTGGTGTTTTGCTTTTTTCTTTTGATTTTGATGGCAATCTGTCGGTATCGAGACACTTCGATGACGTTGAGGTTTGCATCGTTGGAATGCAACGAAAATCATTTTTGTTGTGTTTCGAAAATTTCCTTCGGCAGAATAAAGCTACAAAAATCACGAAAACATTTTGTAGGCTTCTCATTTATCTATTTACAACAAATCTGCAAAATATGATTTTCGATAATAATGAAAATGAGAAACTAATGAAAAATTTCGTTGCGTTCCAACGATGCAAACTTCAGCCCCATGACACTTCGTACTTGAACCGTAACACTTCGATGTTCCAAATTCATACTGATGGAAAACTGCAAATGATATCAATCAAAGAATCTGGTCAAATTCTGCTAGGCATGTGTTTGGTTCTCATCCACTCCTGTTGAACCGGTCCTTTCGCACTAATCTTTAATTGTTACGGAAAAATCAATCAGTCCGCGATGTAGACAAGTAGGATTGGAATAAATTCAATATGCAACTACCAGATTCAATTAACGGTCGAAATAGCAGCGCTGGGAGAAGGTCTATACCCCAATCTGATTTCGCTAATACCTTTCATATTGCTAAAACGGACCGCGTTATTAGGCTAAAAAAGGAGCCGCAAAAACCAGTACTGCTCTTTCGATCGTGCCTTGGTAGCCAACTCGGATAGCTCGCGAGGAATCTTCGGCGCGTCCATCCCGCTTATTCGATTCCGATCCCCTCTCAATCGGGCATTGATTTCCCGTGGCATGGTTACTCAAGAAGCGCCGAGGCGGGCACGACACGGAAAAGGAACTGTCGGGGACATCGAGAAGCGAGGGGGGAAAAAAAAACGTTGTCGCCCCAGAGGACGATCGGGGCTCGGGAGAAATGACATTACGACGCGGTAAGATGACTGGTATGATCATGCCCTCCGGGGTGTCGATCTCCATCAAACTCGATTGCCGATAACGACCATTGATCACCGGATAACATTGTTCACCATTGTTATTACACCGTGGCATCTGTTGGTACAAGCTCAAAAGATCGAACGACATCGGCTTCATTCGAGCATTTGGTGCTTACGATATATAGAGATGTACATCATACATGGATACGTTCAATGTCCTTTTTTTTCCGGTTCGAACTCCGTTGGCACTGTTCCGCTTCCGCACGGATTCTATTTGCGATTCCACGGGCATAGATTCCGTTTCGCTCCGAGGTGATTCACACCTTTGCAGCATATGCACAGGAGAGAAGCGGGCAAGGGAAGCAGAACACAAGGAAATCGATCAGACAGGGTGTGCGGAGTCTATTCTCATTCCACGATAGGACTACATATGATTTTCTCTCTCGCTCTCTCGCTCCCTTTTTCCAATAAATTCACTGTATGCAATGTGACTGGGGCAAACTTGCAGTCAGATGTAGCAGACAGCTATTTACGTGCACCTACCAATGCAGTCAGTATGGAACTGACGACTGACAAGCTCTGGCAATTGATGGACTGGCGTCGTGTATATGTGAAATAACAGATAGACGGATACGACGAAGTTCAAAGGTTCCAGTCACTGTGGATTCATGGACCAGTTGTGGGAACAACTGATACTGGTGTACAGCTCTTTGCCAACCGATCCAGACTAGGAAAACGCACACTGCAAGTTACTAGAATACCGATAGGTATGTCTGGGGACACTTTGCTGTGACAGACGAACGGACATGACAAAGTCACAAGTTTGCATAGTCCCTAGGAAGTTCTGGAAAAATCCTAACGTCAACTAATGCTGGTGTGCCATTCTTCCCAAACAGGGTCAGACTAGGAAGACTGGATCATTGCAAATGTGTCACCAGTACGGACCTCTAAAGGCAGTCTGTTGTATAACCAATGGATATGACAAAGTTACATGTTTTTCTGAACCCTGTGAAGTTCTGCAAAAACCCTAGAATCCTATAAAAATCAACCCATGCCGGTGTCCAATTGTTCGCCGGCAAATGCAGACTACGAAGACTGGAAGAGTACAAATTCTCGACCACCTGGTATTTCCGGGAACCGTCAGCCTGTAAACGACAGGCATGACTACGGCGTGACTGGGAAACCCTAAAAAAGAGATTACTTCTGAAGACAGAAGGCATCTGAGATCCTCGTGTTTCTTCGCCGCCTTGGTAGTCACCCAATTGAGGTTCAAATGGATATTGACCTGGATTACGGGGAGTGTCGCGCCAGTTTCACGCTTCGTTGAATGCAAGAGAGTACATTTGCTACGTGTTTGCGTAGTACATCAAACCGAGTGCACATGCCCCTTTTCCCCTGTCTTTTCGAGCGCTTCGAGGAGGCACAAAAAGCGAGGGGTGCCCGTACCGGGGCTCTGGGTGTGTACGCTCTGGTCTCGCGGCGTCGGATTCTCGTCAGTGACGCCGGCGCCTAATTTAGGGCCGGCAACGACCCTTCAGCAATCTCTCTCCCTCCCCTCAGTCTCTTTCACGTTTTCTTTTCATCTCTCTCTCTCGCTCCGACTCGCTTCGTTACATGTCCGCTCTTACGATCCATCTTGGCTGCCTATATCGCCGTTCTCCGCATGAATACAAACCGGAATACACACGCACGGTACACCTATCCAACGGCATTAGCATCAGTCGAGGAGACTGACGTTCCCTCATACATGGACCGCCCTCCTCGTTCGATATTCTTTGAAATCTTGAGGGGCTTGGAGAAAGAAAAAAAAACGGACAAATCGAGGGAATTTGTCCCTTCTTTTTCTCCTCTTCCTATCGCGTGCGATCGTCAACGATCGTTGGGTGCTCCCGCCTCCAATTTTTCCTGCCGTCCCGCAGGAGATGGGGCCATCCAAGCATCCACGTTTCCGGGTCCATTTGTATTGGAATGCACGTCCGTGCGGACAATTCTTGCCAGCTGAGGCACGATGTTATTCACACGAAGCAGGGCTCAAAACGCAATTGTAGTTTGATCCTGTTTGGATTAGAAGTCATTCTTCGAAATCGCCGATCTCTTCTTTGGGTGCCGATCTCATTGCGTCGATCCATCAATCAGACCTTTTTCATCCAGATCTGGCACTTCCTGAGAGAGTTCCGTCAGGCTCGCAAATAAAGAAAATCGAGCACCCATCTTCATCTCGGGTCTTTTGCAATATGATGACAGAAGCTGAATTGCGTAGCAGGAAGTTTCTCAGGACAGGAATTCCTCCAAAAACAACACAAGAACCAATGGGAGGTTGCGCCCTGCCAGAAAATCGATTTTTCCCTATTCCACGGGGAACAAAATCACCAAAGCTGCTTGGACATTTTAGGATCGGGGAGGGATTTCTTCAGGTCGCTGATCGAACTTCTCGAAGATTGTGGTTTCGAGGTGGCAGCTTCGTCAACCATGCTTGTGATCATCGTCGCCAAAGTGTTCTAACATCGTTTGCAAACACTTTCCGAGACAACGAAGTTGCAGGCACTTGAGCCGGCCATGGAGGAAAACCGCTTAGCTCATCAGTCAAATTGCGCCCCGAAATATTCTTCATCGTGGAATTGACCCTGTAAAGTCGTTAATCTCGCGACCTGTTCATCCAGGCCGCATTAACTGAGTACTCCGGCTAATGGGGCTGCAATCTACTACACTCGGCAAACTGGCAGGTTGTCAGAATCCCATACAGTCATGACCCAGAAATGTTGCATCCCGGAAATGTCACTATATGGAAAATGGGGGCGCTACATCGTCCCGACGTATTCTGCTATCAACAGATGGCACCAATAGCATCTTCCACTTGAACGAAAAAAATGTCATCAGCCAAATGTCCATGAATTTCCGTTTATGACCATTTCCATGGTGACATTCCTGGAATATGACACTTTGGGGTTATGACTTTTCGAAAGTATGTCATTTCTGAAGTATGACGTTATACCAATTCTGACAGCCGACCCATACAGTACGTACCTTCCCATTTACAATCCCCTGCTCTTTTGCACAACCTATTTTGTCCAGCACTTTGTATATGAATATATATATAACGAAGAGGCATGAATTACGAATGTTTTGATTCCAGGCCGACAACGTGCCCTCGCTATATGATGTATAGTGCCTCGAATAAAATGTAAAAAAAAAACGTCTACCGAACAGCTTTACGCCTCCTCGCGCGCTGAATCTTTTCTCCATTTTTTACTATACGACTTTTTTTTCTTCGTTCCCCCTTTTCTTTCGTGCTTTTTATTGCCTCCCCCCCCCCCCTGCGTCAAGGCTCGTTCAGCCTCACGCGGACCCTTTTCGACCTACCGCGCACGCGAGGGGCGCACCAGGGCGAAAGCCACGCGCGACCTTTTTTCTCACATTTTTCTTTTTATTTATTTATTTTTCTCGTCTTTTGTCGACGACAACGTCGAGGTTGAGATCGGAGAGGATCATCGCGAGGCTTCGAGCTCCGGATCTAACGACGCTCGGCGCATGACGCTACATACATTAAAGGCCGGGCAAACTGACAAGGGGGCAAAGAATCGAGGAGACGTAATTTTGCGGTCGAGAATGAAGAACGAAGAAGAATGAAGTTGCACGAGGTAGGCGAGAACTGAGTGTGCCGCAATGAGGAGAGGAAAGAGACTTTTATTTGCCGCAGTCAATCATGGCGGATGGAACGCAATGTACGGTATGTGTGGATATATTATAACAATAATAATAATAACAATGAGCATCATCATAATAATGATTAATATTTATAAAAACAATAATTGACTAGAAGATGAAATAAATAATTAAATCAAATATAAAAATAATAATTAAATTGAATTTAAAAATAGTAAATAATTAAAATTATAAATAACAAATAATAAAAAATCAGGAAATATCGTTTTTAACTTATTATATCTATTTAATGATATTTTTAGTACTTTTATAAATATCTAGATATTTTAAGGAGGATCATTGCTTTTTTTAAAATTGTCTTCGGTTTCAGTGCAGATGGTTCTTGCAATGAGCTTCATATAAATACGTTTATCTAAGAGTGATTGCGAAAACATCCGGCCTTTTTTTATGTCTCAGTGGCACTATAAATTTGTAGTGTGTGTGGATTAATTTTATCTTTTTTTCGGTGAGTCCGGTTTGGGTTTTTGTTTTGTTCTCGAAAGAATTTTAGTTTTGTCTTCCTGTCGGTTAACCGAACTCGGTGTCATAACGACTGAAGTTTTTTTCCCGAACCCTCGATACGTGAAGATAAACCCTTCGAGAATTGCTGTGTACTTTTGCTTTCATTTCGTTCCGTTAAGAAAAACCTGAACAAATGCATTTTCCATAAATGCTATTTGCAATTTTCCAAAAATGCAATTTGCAATTATACAAAAAAGCCATTTCCGATTTTCCATAAAAGCAATTTTCCAAAAATGCTATTTGCAATTTTCCAAAAATGCAATTTGCAATTTTCCAAAAATGCAATTTGCAATTTTCCGAAAATGCATTTTGCAATTTTCCAAAAATGCATTTTGCAATTTTCCAAAAATGCTTTTTACAATTTTCCAAAAATGCATTTTGCAATTTTCCAAAAATGCATTTCGCAATTTTCCAAAAATGCAAATTGCAATTTTCCAAAAATGCAATTTATCCATAAAAGCAATTTTCCGAAAATGGATTTTGCAACTTTCCAAAAAAGCAATTTGCAATTTTCCGAAAATGCAACTGACACTTTTCCCTACATTGGCCATTTCCGTAAGGTCACATTTCCGAGTTACGATGTTCCGGAAGTATCTGATTTCCAAAGTACATACTCTCCAAATTGCCCCAACCTACCGATGCAACCTCCCAATATCTCCGACGCGCCTCAATTTCTCCACCGTTCCGACCAACTCATCCGCCAACGAGGAAGAACATTATCCCCTCAAATGACGCATCCTAAAAGGGCCAAACGCCCAAAAATAACCCTTTTTTTTCTCGCTAGCGCGATCGTTTACGAGCGTGTGAAAAAATAAATTACATCAAGCAATGCAACGAGCCTTGCGCCCCCTACTCGTGTAATTCCATAGCAGAGAATGGGCTTTCCAGTCGGCCGGCACAATGACAGTCTCCGCATGAGGAAACGAGAGGAAAGAAGAGGAGAGGAGATTTATCAACGCGCTCTTTGGGCACGTACCAAGCGTTAGATTAAATTGAAGCATATCGTTGGACATTGTCGCGTCTGAGTCTGTCTCTCACGAATAGTTGACGCGGTGTCAATCAAACTAAACGTATCAGCGAGCGAGCTCGGAGCCAGTTAGTTGCTCTTATATATATATATATATATATATATATATATATAATGCGTTGGCTGCTCATGCACTATGGAATATGCGTACTCATAGGCGAGCAGTGCCACGTACGGTCGTCGGATTGGACGGGTTACGCGAGTTAGGCGAGTTAGAGAAGTTATGCGAACGGATTACAAGTGCAAGAGTGAATCTCGCTCGTGGATCTCCCAACCCATACGTGCACGGCACAGTACAATTTATAAGCATATATATATTATACATATCATGATATATATATATATATATATATATATGTATATATACATATATATATATACAGGGTGTCCCATTTTAATCTTACACCTGAGTTTTCTCGAAAAATGTTGCTCGGACGAACTATTGTGTGGAACAAAACTTCTAGGGATTGAAGGGGGACGTTTGAAAAAAATTTATTTGAGGAGCCAAAATTCAAAATGGCGGCGTTACAAAGGCTGACATATTTTTTTCAAACGGAAACATAACTTTTTTTATTGCCAAAAAATTTGTCAGCTGAAAACTAAAAACTTGTGTTGAAAAAATTTTTTGATAAAGTTCATAGTTTTCAAGTGAGAACATCATTTTCATGCCATCAGCCATGCAACCTCCTACGCTTTGGCTAACGCAAATGCCGGTGGTAGGGACAATTAGACTAAATGTCTCACGGCAAGCCGCTCAATGTTGTATTTTCGAATGTATGACCACTTGAACAAAAAAAGAATCAATTTTTTTTGTTGAAATTTTTTTTTTTTTTTGTTTTTTGTTTTCAAATTTGGACGATATTTCATGAGAAAATTTTGGAGGAAAATCGATGAAAAATAGTTTTTTTCCATTTTAATAGCGTTTGTGCCATTTTCAGGCCCAAAAACGTGTTTCTTTAAATCCTTGACGAACTTTGATCACGATGGGTAGAAAAACACACACACACACACACACATACACACACACACACACACACACACACACGCACACACAAATCCTGGATACATCTGAAATAATTGAAAATGATGTTTTCACTTGAAAACTATGAACTTTATCAAAAAATTTTTTCAACAAAAGTTTTTAGTTTTCAGCTGACAAATTTTTTGGCAATAAAAAAAAGTTATGTTTCCGTTTGAAAAAAACATGTCAGCCTTTGTAACGCCGCCATTTTGAATTTTGGCTCCTCAAATAAATTTTTTTCAAACGTCCCCCTTCAATCCCTAGAAGTTTTGTTCCACACAATAGTTCGTCCGAGCAATATTTTTCGAGAAAATTCAGGTGTAAGATTAAAATGGAACACCCTGTATATATATATATATATATATATATATATATATATATATATATATATATATATATACATTGCCGCTCAAAAGTTTCGATACAACAGTCGATATTTCTTGCCGCACCAAAAGTTACATAGCTCCTTCAAAAAAAAGGTAACCAAATTTACTGAACGACGTTTTGAAAGGAACAATTTCAACGTTGTTTTGTTTTTTTGAAATATCTCATGGAAACAATTTTTGTCATGTTTATCTATGATGAACTTGAATGGGGTAGCAGGAGCTCCATGTTCGTTTTTTTAAGTTTCGTACGATTTTTTTTCGCAAAGTTATTTTATTTTTGGTTAAAAAAGACAAATTTTGGAAAATGCTACGTAACTCACGAACTATAGGGTTTAAGAAGAAATATCAAGGATGCAAAAAGTTGCGTAAGGTTATACTGGATGGCCGGGAATTTTTTCAAAATTTTCCTCTGAGATTTTTTTTTACTATTTTCGCCCTAAACTTTAATGTGTAGGGTGGCTTACCTCGAAAAGTATGGCGTTTATAACAAAATATCACGAGAAACTTTGTTAATTTTCGATTTTAAATTCGCTGAAATTTTTTCAGAATTTTTTTGGCCGAACCTCGGAGAATCGTCCGAACAAATTGATTGGCGTATCTCGAAAACGACTGAGTTGGAGACCAAATATCAAGAGGGGAAAATGTTGCCGTTTTTCATTTTGAATACGTTGACATTGTTTCAGATTAAAAAAAAAAAAGTTTCCAATTTTTTTTCAGGCCGTCTGGATGCTTTTGAAACATTGTAAAAAATATTGGAAAGAAACACTGCAACCATTTCCTCTCTTGATATTTTGTCTCTAATTCAATAGTTTTTGAGATGCGCCAATCAATTGTTTGGAAGAGTCTCAGAGGTTCGGCCAAAAAAAAAATCAGGAAAAATTTAAAATCGAATAAAAGCGAATTTTAAATCTAAAATTAAAAAAGTTTCTCCTCCCGATATTTGCTTATAAACTCCATACTTTTCGAGCTAAGCCATCCTACTTATCAGAGTTTCGAGCGAAAATAGTTTTAAAAAAAATCTCGGAGGAAAATTTTGACAAAATTCCAGGCCATCCAGTATAAACTGACGCAACTTTTTACGTCTTTGACATTTCCTCTTAAGCCCTTGAGTTTACATTTCCTCTTGACATTTCCTCTTAAGTTCTTGAGTTACGTTGCATTTTCCAAAATTTGTCTTTTTCAACCAAAAATGAAATAATGACGAAAAAAATCGTACGGAACTTAAAAAAAAAGCAAATGGAGCGCCTGCTACCCCGTTTAATCGATAAAAAAGACATTCCGGTGTTTTCAGCCTGAAATCGATTTAAAAAACGGAGTAAACCGAATTGATTGTACTGGCTTATTAATTACGTCAGTATGTATTAACGAACAGGCTCGACAATTATTCTCCCTTGCGTGTCTTAAGCATTAGTGGACACTTTTTTTGTACACCCTGTCTTTCAAAATCCCGCATAAAAAGCAGTCCGGTAGTGTCAAGTCTGGTTTTATAGGAATAATTGCGTGCACCGTTTTTTTTTTTGTTCAATCGATTCTAGGATAAAACATTGCAATTTATTTTTTATCGATTTTTCATACTAAATCTCGAATGATCGTCTTGAAATTTGGTGTGTGAATTTGTTTTTAGGTCCTTCATGAAATCTGCCGGGAAAGAATAGTGGTCCCGTTTTTTAAAATGAGAATGACCCTGAAATTTTCCAAGTGCCTGCATTTGGATTAACCTCGTAGCCACCACTCGATGACCCCTTGCGAACTATGCAATTGTTGTAAGAAAAGTTTTCTCCCAAGACTAATGGGTTAGAAGATATTTCGGCATATATATATATATATATATATATATATATATACATACAAACACACACATACATATGGGTGTGTTTATATTTATTTATTTGTTAATTTATGAATTTATTTACGTATCAGTTTACTTATTTTTATAAGTTGTTAAATATAGACAAGTTCTACAACGACACTCATACTATAGTAGTTGTAAAACTGAATTTTCTAATAAAATGTATTATTGTCTATATACAACGGCGTGCAAACGTTTCGGGCCAACGATTTTTTCTCAGTTATTCGATAAAAATTTTAATGCCTGAAGCTCTTCATCATTTCAAATCTTTGAGGGAGTTATGATATGGATAACAGCTTGGTATATTATTTTGTTTGTATAGTGTATGGTTTGTGTACAGCGTCGAACGCGTTCGGTCAGCGTGCAAAAAATATTGGGCCGCTGTCTCACCATCTCCAGCCACACGGTTTGTTTACGTTTTCTTCCGCGCTTTCTTTCGCGTTCGAAACATAAAGAACCAAGAAAAAAATCAGTTCTATTTCTGCCGCAATAGCGAGACACACAAAAATTGAGGTCCGCGAAGTTGTGTTAAAACTATTTGAAAAAGGAAAGAGTTCTCGTGGTATTGCGAATACTCTATCTATCCCGTGCAGAAATTTGGACCGGGATACCCTATGTCCGATAAAATCCCGATCAGGATTTGTCATGGATTCCCCAAAACCGGTATCCCGGTTAGAATCCAACTTGCATCAGTATCGGCATATGTACGACGACGATGGCATCATTTTGAAAATTTTGGCGTCACGTGTATTTTCTGTATTACTATGGAATTCCTATCTGTAGATAGGAATTTCTGTCTATAGATTCCTATCTATAAAATTCCTATATATAGATAGGAATTACATAGTAATACCGAAAATACACGTGATGCCAAAATTTTCAAAATTATGCCATCGTCGTCGTACATAGGGGCCGTCCATAAATTACGTCATCGACTTTTGCTGATTTTTGACCCCCCCCCCCCTGAAATCATCCTATCCGTCATATGGTTGTGATCAAATTAACGTTACCGTCATCTAACGACCAGACCCCCCCCCCCCCCCCCCCTATTTTAAAATGACGTAATTTATGGACGGCCCCATATTCCGATACTGATGCAAGTTAGGTTCTAACCGGGATACCGGTTTTGGGGAATAAGTCTCTGTTTATACCCACCGACATGACGGTGGGTATAAACATGTATTTAAGACAAATTAAAATCAAATTCACAATGATTAGATGAAAATTTACACCAACCGTGAGTTCTTACGTATTTCGAGAGAAAACATTTCGTCGAGGTAAAGAAATTTTTGCAAAAAAAGTTGCGAGTTTCAAATATTACATTATAAATATGAAAAAAATCACAAAATGAATTGTGAATTTCCTCAAGTTGAAGAAAATAAAAATCGAATTCACGACAGTTATATTAAAATTTACACCACAAGTGTAAACGTATTTTGAGAGAAAACATTGTGTTGAGGCAAAGAAATGTTCGCACAAAAAGTTATGTGCAAAAATTTCTTTGCCTCGAGGCAATGTTTTCTCTCAAAATACGTACGAACTCACTTTTGGCGCAAATTTTAATCTAATCATTTTGAATTTGATTTTAATTTGTCTTAAATACGAAAAAATTCACAACTAATTTTGTGAATTTTATTGTATTTATAATTTCTTCTCAATACATTTGCATTCACAGATTTTGATGTGAATTTTTTTTTAATTCACATCAAAATCTCGCGATGAGCGCGATCTGCCATTTGAATCTTTGGACAAATTTTTTTTTACTGATAGTTTGATGCACCAAAACTTTATAAATGTAATTTATTTTTATAATAAATTTAACATGTCATAATTCCATTTTTGACATTTTATTTCAGCCTGTATTCACCCGTGATCCTTCCCAGATTCCTCAATGATTCCATGGGGAATCTATTTAGAGTCATTAAAGGATCCGGTTCTGGATCCCTAATGGAATCCAGTTTACGGATCTTACATTTAGTCTTCGAATCCGATCCGATATCGGACTAGATCCCGACTGGGAGCCCGGGATACAAGTCAGAATCCAGGTGTATCCCTGCCAAAATTTCTGCACGGGATTGGGCAAAGCACAGTATACCGTATTATTGCGAAATATAAATCAACAAATTCGTTTTGTGATAAAAGTCGAAGCGGTAAACGACGAAAAACTTCAAAACTCATGGACAAAATCATTAAGGGCCCCACTTGCGATTTTGAAAAAATCGATTTTTTTTTATTGCATTTTTTTGAAGTATAAGTGTCTGAGAATATGTCCTGAAAATTTCAAGTCGATCCGAACAAAATTGACTGAGATATGAGCGTTGAAAGAGAAGAATCCGTTGTGTAAACGACCGGAAATTGAAACTTTAAACGCGTTTTTCTCAAAATGGCATTTCTGAAGTCGGTGACCAAGATTACTCGAACACTAATGAACCGATCTTCTTGAAATTTTGCAGGCTTATTTAATACATAAAAATGTAGTCTTTAATCGTTCGATTTTTTTCGTTAAAATCGAACCATTAACTTTGACTGTCCGCCATTTTGTGAAAAATGAATATTTTTCAAAATCCTTCGATTAAAGACTAGTTTATACTTATATTTGACCAAATCCATCCGCATTTTTTTTTTTCAGATGATCCACTTCGCCGCAATGTTGGTCACCGCAAACCGTGTATATAAAAACATTATTTCATTGACGGCCATTTGCCACTAAACAATGTAATATTTTTCAATAAAAAAATTACTGAAAGTTCTTCAAGATGTGTTCTTCGAGATGGTATATTGATCGATTAAAAAAGTTTTGTAGTTTTCTTTAAAAAAATTCATGAAAAAGGCCTTTTTTTGCGCTCCAAGTGGGGGGTAACGCCTTAAAAGAAAGTCCGTCATAGATCCGTGAAAAACTGCAGCAATAATTTCGCGAGAATGAGGCAGTGAAAGTCTTGCTGATATCAGTCGGAGTACGGTATCCCGACGTCTGAAGGCTGTGGGATTGATTGGGCGCGTCGGTGTAAAGAAACCACTCGTTAGCACAAATAATAAGAAGGCTAGATTGAATTTTGCCAAAAAAATATCAACATTGGACAGTATCGAATTGGCGGAAAGTTCGTTTTTCCGACGAATCCAAATTTCAATTGTTCGAAAGTGATGGTCGCAAGTACGTAACACGTCCAGCAGATACCAGATACGATGTACGATATCAAGTTCCAACTGTAAAACACGGTGGCGGAAATGTTAAAGTTTGGGGAGCATTTTCTGATGACGGTATTGGTCCGCTAATAGAAATCCAAGGCAATAGGAACGCTACAATGTATCGTAATATATGGCAATACCATATGCTCCCATTTGCAAAGAAAAATATGCCGAATTGGTGGATATTTCAACACGACAATGATCCCAAACATGCTTCGCGTCTTGTGAAGAATTTCCTTGAAAGCCGAAAAGTACGCCTTCTCGACGGGCCCTCGCAGTCACCGGATTTAAATCCGATTGAACATTTGTGGCAAGAGCTCAAAGTTCCCGTTGGAACGAAGAATCACTCCAACTAGACGGAATTATGGGATTATTTGCAATGTGAGAGGAAAAAGATGCCACAAGATCGCATCTCGCAATTAATTGCGTCTATACCCCGACGATGTGCTGCTGTAATCGCTGCTAAGGGCATGGCTACGAAGTATTGACTCTATAGAGAGAAAACTAAACCATGTTTTGTTATTTTGATAATATTTTTTTTTTTTTTTGTTTTCATACGCAATACTATATAGGCTAATACTTTTGCATAGTCATTAAATAAAAACTGTTGGATAATTAATTGTTGAAGAGTGATATTACTGTTTATACCACATTTGTTTTTTTAAATATCAAGCATCTTCGACGCCAATTATAAGTGTCATCACTCGTTTGTATTTCCCGTACCATCGTATTTCTATGCAATATCCACGAAATATAGGGTGGCCCGAAACTTTTGCACGCTACTGTATACAGTATATTGTAGAGATTATATATACAGGGTGTCCCAGAAGTAAATGCGTTCCCTGAAATGGGGGGTTGGGGGTGAAATTCTGAGGCGATTGATATAAGCATGTGTGGGCCTCAGATCAATCCCCGAATTCTTATTCATTTTTAAAGGCGAGCCAATCAGGTGCGCCCGCTTTTAAAAATTCATAATAATTCAGAGGTTCATCTGAGACCCACACATGCTTACATCAATCGCCTCAGAATTTCACCCCCAACCGCCCATTTCAGGGAACGCATTCCGTTCTGGGACACCCTGTATATTATACATACATATAAATATATATATATGTACACTTATGTATAGACGGATAAATGAAAGCACGATTCGTGTATACATGGTGCGTACAAAGGGAAGCATGCTTATGGATATATATATATATATATATATATATATATATATATATATATATATGAAAGCAGAACAAACAGAGAGAGATTGTACCGGCTCAATCATGAGAGCGACCATTAGCGCTCGTCGACGCTCTCCTGTCAATGAATTCATTGCTGCCTATTACGACCTCAAATTCTGGTCTGTTGTACGATAATCTAGCGATAATGAGGGCTCGTTACGAGAGTACAGAGAGGAAGGGAGGGAGAGAATGAGAAAGAGGAAAGAGGATTGCACGACGGAAAGAGGTTCGTAGTGCATAGGCTGAGGTCGTTTTGCTCTCAACCTCTTCTCATTCCTCAACATCCACTTACACACACACACACACACACATACACATTTTTTCTTCCGCTTTTTTTTTATCGAGTTCGACTCTTCAAGTGTGCTTTTATTTAGCCGTTCGTCGATACCTCTCGAAGCGTTGTTCGACACGAACACAAATCGTTCGAATGGTATTGGGGAGTCCCCCAATGGGGTACGTGTAAAGTTCGAAATACAGCGACTCCCTCTTGGACCTCGTCGTGACTTATCACGGGATTCGAGATTTTTCCCCTCGCGTATAGAGGGTGACCGAGAAAGTAACGGTCAAGAATGAAATATAAATGCCTCGTATACCTATCCGAATCACCCCCGTGGATGTTCTGCGATCTTTTCTACATTTCGAGAAAAAAAAAACACTTTTTTATGTTTCCTCCTTTGTGTATGTCCTTCTCGCGGGATTTTTTTTACTCGCGTCGTCGTCACGAGGGGCACTGTTGAGCAGAAGATAAATGACCAACTGAACACTAAAGCTGATGCCTTCGATTATGATCAAACGTTTTAACAAAAGGTTTGAGAGAATCAGTCGTTAAAGTTCAAATGATGAAAAAAATACTTATGCTGGTCTAAATGACTCGCAATTGGTTTTAGAAACTTTGAAAAAGAGTAAAGTGCATACAGACAAGAGATAAAGCAACCTATGCTACAGGAAAAATCAAGAAAAAAAATATTTAAATGCCTTTTTCTCGAAAAGTGAAAAAGATAGGTACATATCGGTACGAGACATCTAGATTTTCGTTTTGAACGTCACTTTTCGGGCCACCCTGTAAATGTATATATATATATATATATATATATATATATATATATATATATATATATATATATATATATATATATATATTATGTGTCCCATTTTAATCTTACACCTGAATTTTCTCGAAAAATATTGCTCGGACGAAATATTGTGTGGAACAAAACTTCTAGGGATTGAAGGGGGACGTTTGAAAAAAAATTATTTGAAGAGCCAAAATTCAAAATGGCGGAGTTACAAAGGCTGACATGTTTTTTTCAAACGGAAACATAACTTTTTTTTATTGCCAAAAAATTTGTCAGCTGAAAACTAAAAACTTTTGTTGAAAAAATTTTTTGATAAAGTTTATAGTTTTCAAGTGAGAACATCATTTTCAATTATTTCAGATGTATCCAGGATTTGTGTGTTTGTGTGTGTGTGTGTGTGTGTGTGTGTGTGTGTGTGTGTGTGTGTGTGTGTGTGTGTGTGTGTGTTTTTCTACCCATCGTGATCAAAGTTCGTCAAGGATTTAAAGAAACATGTTTTTGGGCCTGAAAATGGCACAAACGCTATTAAAATGGAAAAAAACTATTTTTCATCGATTTTCC
>OZ023316.1:58740390-58755390 GCA_964007375.1 Ophion obscuratus | reverse complement strand
TATATATATATATATATATATATATATTAGGGTGTGCGGAAAAAATCGATACTTTTTTTTTCTGTTGCATCCACCAAAAAAAGGTGAATTAAGGTAAAAAATGAAGAATGCTCGAAGGAGAGCTCTAAAAAAATTATTTCGAATTGCGCATTGCCAGGAAAATATTGGGATTTCTGAATGTGGTAGTGCAACTCGTCAGGAAAAAATCACACAAAGATGTCATTAACATATTCTCATGGAGAATTGAATTTCCAACAAAAAAGTTTTTACGAAAAATTAGCTCAGAACAGCCGTTCAAGTGGAATCGCTGTCTGAAATTGAATTCATAGAAAAAAAATAATTCAGAAGGCTGTAAAAATCGAATTTTTCGCTTTACGAAAACACTTTTTGGGTTTTTTTTTGTAGAGAATGTTCTGCTCTAACATACAATTTGCATGGAAACGTTCTCAAAATATTTCTCTGCTACAAAAAAGAATCAAGTACAACAAGAAATATAAAAGAAACGACGTCCATCATTGATCGTGTTTCGAAAAGTTTTATTGAATTAATTTGGTTTAATAAGATAAAATGATTTGTTTTTACATTATAATGCTTGATAATCATCGTTCCTTTTTTTAAGAGTCTGTTTGTTGCAATTAGGGTTTTTCTGTCGATGATTTTGCACTACGCCCAATAAATATTGTAGCTGCTCTTCGTTTTTTGTTAATGAACCGTTATATGCTTCTATCAAACTGACACCACGTTCGACTACGTTATTAACGACTTTTGGATTTAAAAAAATCTAAGCAACTCAAATAAGTGGAATTTTCCGGCCATAATTTAATATTTACGCTCAAAGAATCATGAGGTAAATTTAATTGCTGGAAAAGAAATAAGGATTCTTGAGTAACGAAATCGCTTATGTCTTCTTTCAGCACCATTTCCCAATCATTTTTTTTTTTAACAATTACTCGCTCGGAAGGATTTTTGGTTTTTTCTCGAGATTGCAGAGCTTGTACCATTTTTGCCTTCACAGTTATCGGCACAGTATTGTCAAAAAACGACAAAGCAACAATTTTCTCGTTAAAGTACCACAAGTGACTAGCTAATTTTTTCGAGGCAGCCTCCCCTACTACAAGCTTCACTTTGCAATAACGAATGAAATTTTGTAGCAGTGACAGATCTTGATTTGAGGCCAAAATGAGGGGAAAATGTAGCGGTTTCCCGTTCGTGGCCTTAGTGTGAAGCTTGTGATTTTGCACTACGAGTGCAAAATCACTCGCAGCGTCTGCCATGGCGCGCACGTCGCTTAAATAAAAAATTTAATTTCAGACAGCGATACCACTTGAACGGTTGTTCTAAGCTAATTGTTCGTAGGAACTTTTTTTGTAGGAAATTCAATTCTCTATCAGAATATCTTAATGACATTTTTGTGAGATTTTTTTCTGAAGAGTTTTAGTACGATGTTCAGAAGTGCCAATATTTTCCTGTGTTATTCTTATGGAAAGTATTCAAATGCAATGCGCCGTTCGAAATAATTTTTTTTTTGAGCTCTCCTTCGAGGATTCTTCTTTTTTTTACCTTAATTCACCTTTTTTTGGTGGATGCAACCGAAAAAAAAAGTATCGATTTTTTACCGCACACCCTAATATCTATATATATATATATATATATATATATATATATATATATATATATATATATATATATATACAGGGTGTCCCAGAATTCAACGTTAAGCCGACACGGGTTGACAGGATTGATTGTAACCATCATGAGAAAAATCAGAAAAAAAATCTATCCCATGCAGTTTGAAAATTATGGGCATTTAAGAAAAACCTAGAAATTTGGTCAAACTGTAACCATTTTTCGGTTATTGTGAAACAAACCAAAAAACAAACCCAAACAATCCCAAGTTTCCTAGAATTAAGACTATTTGTTAAACTATGAATTAAAAATTTTCAAAATTTGTCTACTTTGAAAGGCCCTGCTTTATTTTTTTTTGCTTTATTTTTTTCTGATTTGTTTTTTTTTCTGATTTTTCTCATGATGGTTACAATCAATCCTGTCACCCCGTGTCGGCTTAACGTTGAGTTCTGGGACACCCAGTATATATATATATATAGTAGCTCATACCAAATCCGAAAACCGCTGCTTTACCAATTTCTCCTCTGCTTGTCAGATTCTCGCGTCATCGTTCTACTCTCCCGCAGGATTAGTTTAGACAGTTCGACCCAGTTGTTCTACTTGCATCTTCCTCCTCGCTCACTCATTCTCTCTCTGTTCCTTTTTTCTTTCCTTCTCTCTCTCTCTCTCTCTCTCTCTCTCTCTCTCTCTCTCTCTCTCTCTCTCTCTCTCTCTCTCTCTCTGTCTCTCTTTTCATATTCGAATATCCATGACCATCTCCCTCGTTCTTCCATCTCCCAAAGTGTGAAAGAGAATTAGTGGCTCTGTTCCGCATAACTCTGTTCTACATAGTAAATTATTCTGTCGAGTATCCGAAACGATTTCAGAAGCGCCACCATCGCATCACGACCTCTCCACACTGCCCCGAGCTTCCGTTTTTGACATCACATATTTCGTCCAACTCCCTGAACGAGACAACTGCATCGTATGGCAAGTACGAATCGAACTGTATCCCTCTACTGTGGGTTGTTGCACCCTCTGCTCAAACGTCACAATCGTTGGGCACAACGAGCGTGTGCAGAGGGAATGACGATGGGTGGGTGTCAGAAACGGGGATGAATTAGACGAGAGTTTCAGTCCCGCTGTATATTAATATTTAATAATAAATAATGTAATAATAATAACGTTAAAAAGTGTATTATTGATATAATACGTTATATTATTAATATTATTTTATATTATATAATTATGAATACGATACTTTGTATTATTAATATTTATATAATGTTACTATTAATATACAGTGTATTATTAATACGATACAATTTACATTGTTGCTATTCGAAATTTGAAGAGAATATATAACATTATTAGTAACAATAATAATAATATTGAACATCAACAACAACAATGATCAAATAGTATTAAGGGGAGAAATAAAATTTTTTGCTAAAGTCCTTGGTAGAAAAAGAAAACGTAAATGATCTGCTTTAAAGCTGGTTAAATTTTTAAATATTGCCATCTACTAAGGTCTTTCGAAATAATTTTTTTTTTATATTATCTACGTCAACGTGCGTGAAACTATTCTTCTGTAAAGATCTTCGAAAAAAAAAGAAATAAAAACGGTGCTCGTTAAAGTTCTTTGAAGAAAAACATCGATCAAAATTGTCTTCAAAGTCCTCAAAAACTATTCTTCTGTAAAGCTCTTTGAAAAAAAAGAAATGAAAACGGTGCTCGTTGAAGTTCTTTGAAGAAAAACATCGATCAAAATTGTCTTCAAAGTCCTGAAAAAAAATTGTAATCTATTTTTAAATTCTTCAGGACAAAAAGGAAAATAAAAATAATCCACTTTGAAGACATTTACAACAAAAATGAATAAAAGTAGTCTTTTCCGAAGTTAAAAAATGGAAAAATCAAAATTATCTGATTTAAATTCCTACGAAAAGAGCGCGTAATTTTTCTTCAAAGTTGTATACGAAACAATCGAAAATAAAAATGCTCTTCAAAGTTCGTAAAGAGTAAAAAAATTTTTCCATTCCAAAATTCGTCCACAATAACAATTTCTTTCAACCGCAGGTTATTTTTTATTTCAATTCAAAAACATTGCGTCGAATCTAAGAAAATCGTTTGTTATCGCGACGCCCGGATAGTTTGCCTTCAACGCCAAAAGGTGTAATTCAATCGGAAGTGCCAAGCTGTATGCGAAAATTTTACAATGTAGATTTGGCTTCCTTATCGGAATTTCCATTCGATAAGGAACTCGTTGATTGCAAGAGTCGATCTTTTTATTCCAATTTTAGAAAGGCGGAAAGAGCATCGTTCTCTCTCTCTCTCTCTCTCTCTCTCTCTCTCATTCTCTCTCGATAGGAGATATCCGCGATCGCATAAGCGAGAATAAGTTTGCTCAAGTTGAAAAAATAATCCAAGCGGATTCCGTTCCCCGGATTATACGGTGGGATCGATAATAATGAATACGAAATGTCTCTTAAAAACTGGCTGAGCCCGTACTTGGAGTTGGGGAACGTATGGAATAACGGTATGGTTATAGCAATAATCGAGTGAGATCTGAAATTTTATTAACTTCGTTGAGAAACTCTTGGCTGAATCCCTGCACCGAGCTTTCTCTCTCTTTCTCTGCCTCTCTCTCTCTCTCTTTCTCTCTGTTGGCGATAATTGCATATCCTATTTCATATCATTACACAGCTTTCATCAACATGCGTGAATTTTCGTCAACATTATTTAAATACTATTTAGTAGTATAATATAATAATATAAAATATATAATATATATAATATATAATAATATAAAATATATAATATATATAATATATATAATAATATAATAATATATAATAATATAAAATAAATACTATTTATTTTATATTATTTTATTATCTTTCTCTCTTTAATATTTATTATTATGTCATATTTACTTTACTTAATTTGATACCCATAGTCAATATCATTATCGCTTTCTTCTCATCTTCATTTGTTAAGTTCATCAAGTTGATCTGAGATTGATTATTTTATTTTTGTTCGTATCGAGTTTTACTCTCCGTTACAATGTGCTGTTCTGTTTTTATATTTTACCTTCCCTCCCATCGCATCGTACATTTTTTATTTTACTTTTATATCGAATTTTCGTCTCTTTTTTGCCTCTTTTTATTTGTACCTCTGTATTTGCAAAACGATTGAGCCCTTCGCTTCACCAACTTGGAAAATTGTAAACTTTACAAACTGAACGAATTAAAAACCTCCATAAAAAAGCGTAAAAAATCCTTACTTCATTAAACCAACAAAGAAAAAAAAATCGAAACGTTTATGATATAAAAGGTACCATTTTTACGAACCAACATTGCCAATTTCGTCCTGTAAACAACGATATATCTCACTCAAATTGTTAAAAAAAAAACTGAATAAACGAAGCACATTGGACCTACTGAATTCTCAATCAACTTGATGCGTTTTTGGTCCATTGAGGAACTTTATCTTCTCTCCGTGTGCACTCTACTGTATCACCTCTCGCTGAATCTCTCTCTCTCTCTCTCTCTCTCTCTCTCTCTCTGTCTCCCTCATATCCAAAGCGATTATCAAGAGGTTATGGTACATGCACGAACGAACGCAGCCGCGTGCACCCGAGCATTTGCCGGTGAAAGCAGAGAAAAATACGGGAAAGAGGTGTGACAATATTTGCCGAAGATTGGTGAGAGCTTCGCGAAGCTGCAATTTACGGGAAAAAATATGGCGAGGTATACGTGGATATATAATAGTTCCGTATAATTATATATATATATATATATATATATATATATATATATATATATATGTATAAAATATTTTTTTTAACCACCCTAGTATATATATATATTAGACTGATTCAAAAAAAAATGTTCCTTCTGGATTCTCGTGCTATTGTTGGGCACTGATAAAACAAAATTTCTCTAAAAAGATGGGCGCGGTCACTCAATTTTTAGAGGTGGCTATCTCGACTTTTTTGTATTTGAATTTTTTTAACGAACGTATTGCATTTAAGCATAGTCATGGCTTCGGATTACGGATAAAAATCACATCCAGCAGCTTTTTCGTAACAAAAATAAACTCTAACAATTTGAAAAGGGTGCAATATTCACAATTCAAATCCAGGTAGATCAATAATGGCGTCTATACTACTCTCGTTATTCATGTAGATTTATTTATACGCATTAACATTTCGCACTTTTTACGAAAAATTAAATTATAAGCTTTTATTCATAAATCGTATATTTACATTTTCAAAATGCTACGCTTATATTATCTTCAAACTCATTTACATTTCTCCCCAGCCATTCTCAAGTTCGTTAACATTTTGGGCAGAACGAAAATGTGCAACGTTGAACAGTTTGTCCAAATCTCTCTTAAATTTACGCTCCTTCGATATTTGTGACGGCAAATTCTTTTTAACTCGATTTCTTAAAAGTTGTTTCCAGACTAGATGGAGTTTTATTGATTTCAAGATTGCGTTATTCAATCGACGCGTTGGAATTTCGGCACATTTCCATTGTTCGAAAATTTCTTTCATCGTTTCGTGTGCACTTCGACGTATGGTCAGTTTTTCTCTGTTATGTTTGTAAAAGAACAAATTCAAAACTTTTCCGATTTTTATCCGTAATCCGAAGCCGTGACTATGTTTAAATGCAATACATTCGTTAAAAAAAATTCAAATACAAAAAAGTCGAGATAGCCACCTCTAAAAATTGAGTGACCGCGCCCATCTTTTTAGAGAAATTTTGTTTTATCAGTGCCCAACAATAGCACGAGAATCCAGAAGGAAAATGTTTTTTTTAATCAGTCTAATATATATATATATACTAGGGTGGTTAAAATTTTTTTTTTTTCGCCATACTCAACGCAAAATGTTACTACGTTATGAAAAAGTAATTCATGCAAAATTTGAGAGGCCTAACATTTTTGTGGGTAGTCCTCAATCAACTTTGATTTTTTTTTTTATTTTTCGCCAATTTTTTTTCCCCGCCAATAGACATAATAATATAATTTTCTCAATTTTTATTTTTCATCAGTTTGATTTTTCCATAAATAATTTTTTTTTCAGTGCTGCTCACTCCAATTGTAATTTTTGTAACCGTTTGAAGTTGATGCAAGTTTGAGAATTTCCTATTCCGGTTTCGCTCCAAATATTAGTTATTTTGTCGATAACGTTTTGTGTACTATCTCGAACAGAACATTTAAGAGTATTATGATGGTGAAAGAATAAATGGTGAAATGCTTCTCTATTCGTGGGTAATTTTCGCTCCACAAATTCTTCGATTTCTGATCCAATTAGATAAATTTTGGCACTTTCACTATCGACCAAACCCGCGATCTTTTTTTACATTTTTTATTTTTACGTGTACTGCGACGTAGCTCAAAACAGCGACTACTGGAAACAGTCAAATGAATCGCGAAAAGAACTTACAGACAGTCAGGGAAAGAAAGGTGCAGTAGCATCAACAGCGCCGCGGTTTGTAACTCTCGAATCCGTATGACTTTGTTTTCTTACTCCAAAACAACATATTGCTCCAAAAACACACGCATACTTGTTAGACGTTCAGTGATGTAAACACCGTGTTCTTGTTCATTAACTGGTTTATATAATGTTCACAACCGAATTACATATATTGATTTTTGATCGGCAAATACAAATTGTTTATGGCAAAAAAAAGGAATGAAATGAAAATTGTGTATTGTTACAGACAAAAATTAAATCAAGACATTGGATCACACACTAAAAATATCTGCATCGAGATTTAAAAAAAAAAACAAATTTTGCAAAACTCTTGTTCGCAGAATAGTTCAATTTTCCGTTGAGAAAAAAATCGATTTTTCTGAACCACCCTAATATACACACACACACACATACATACATAAAGTATTGCACACGTTGCAATCCTGAAATGACTCTCCAAAAACATTAGAATACTTTTGCCAATTATTTCATTCTACAGGTTATTTCAAATACAAAAACATGTCAATATTGCTATAAATAATGTATGTTAACAAGTAGCATTAATTTCTTCACCGACGATGTGTGAAGATACAGTGACTAAAGGAATGAACGCTTGTTATCACCATACATTTTTCACATCAATATTGCAACACCGTTTTGTACTTGCATTAAGGGGGGAAATCACAGTAGCACACAAAAAAATAAGCATATTTTTGGGAATTAATTTTGGCTGAATAAAAGTATCAATCGAAAATTTGTAAAGTAGGTTTTATAGCAATACTAAAAAAGTACAAAATGTAATTTTTTCAATAAAAAATATTTAAATATGGCGGCTGCGCAGCATGTGCCCCAAGGCGCCTTTTTTGAGCTCGCCGAAGACATAACTCGAGCAAATTTTTACCGATCGACTTGAAATTTTGACAGTAGCTTCGAAACATCTTTCTCCACGGAGCTACGTAGGATTTTTTCGATATATTGATTTTTCGCAAAATGGTGCATGTTTGAAAATAAAGTTAAATTTTTAACAAAAAAAAACGCCATAAAATCGTCGATAAAAAAAAAGTAAGCCATATAAAATAAAAAATCCTACGTAGCTCCGTGGAGAAAGATGTTTCGAAGCTACTGTCAAAATTTCAAGTCGATCGGTAAAAATTTGCCCGAGTTATGTCTTCGGCGAGCTCAAAAAAAAGCGCCTTGGGGCATATGCTGCGCAGCCGCCATTTTTAAATATTTTTTATTGAAAAAATTACATTTTGTACTTTTTTAGTATTGCTATAAAACCTACTTTACAGATTTTCGATTGATACTTTTATTCAGCCAAAATTAATTCCCGAAAATATGCCTATTTTTTTGTGTGCTACTGTGATTTCCCCCCTTAAGGTCTTAGGCCACTCTAGAGGCCGAAAAAATCGGCTTTTTGGGGATTTTTTTTTTCAGAAAAACTACAAAATAAATCGAGATTACTAAAAAAGGTGTTTATCATACATATCAGTGACTGTATACAATAATTTTTTTGAAGCGATTAATTTCAAAATGGCGGCTTGCATCGTTAATCTCAAAACTGCATTTTTTAATTTGGCTGGCAGCATAATTCAGGCAATTTTCAACCGATTCGCTTGAAATGTTGAATATATCTTGAAAAATACATTGTCTATGGAAGTACGTAGGATTTTTGTTTTGTTATATTGCATAGTTCATTTGTTATTAACAATTACCTGACGATTTTTTAGACAATTTTTTGGAAAATATACAATTTGCCTAAAAAAATCGTCAGATAATTGTTAATAACAAATGAACTATGCGATATAAAAAAAAATCCTACGTACTTCCATAGACAATGTATTGACCAATTCAAGTGAATCGGTTGAAAATTGTCTGAGTTATGTTTCCGGCCAAATTAAAAAATGAAGTTTTGATATAAACGCTGCACAGCCGTCATTTTTAAATTAATCGCTTCAAAAAAAATATTCTCTACAGTCACAGATATGTATGATAAACACCCTTTTTTGTAATCTCGATTCATTTTGTAGTTTTTCTGACGAAAAAAATCCCCAAAAAGTCCACTTTTTCGGCCTCTAGAGTGGCCTAATCCCTTAAGGGCGGGGTAGAGTATTTTTTTTTTTTTTCATTTAAAAATTTTTTTTTAAATGAATGCATAATATATCAAGAATATTGTGTTAAAATTTTTATGCAATCGAGAAGTGTTCTCAAACTTATCTGCAATGAGCGCTAAACGACCAAACTCTTCTGCGTTTTTCAAACCGTTTTTCTGAGACTTGTCATATTTGAAGTCCGTGTGCACGATAACTCAAAATCTACTGGACCAATCGCTTTGAAATTTTGCACAGTACTTCTTCACATAATTCACCAGGTATTGTCGAGAGCTTTTTTGTTTTTTTTTTAATAATTACTAATTTTTCAACAACAAATTAGCCGATTTTTTTTTAGCGAAAATCGGGTTTTTGGCCTCCCACGTGCTACGAAAAATCGAAAAATCAAAACAAAAAAAACCCTCCCGTCATTACCGCGAGAAACATCTCCTTTAACAAATGCATTTTGATTTTTTTGTTTTAGATGATTCTGTTGCGAGTTATGGTGCACACCGCAAACCAACTTTTTTTCGAGGCGTCTCCGGGGTTTAATTTTCACTCGCTCAATTTTGAATATTTTGCAATGCAAATTTAGGAGAATGTTGTTCAAATGTTACTTTATTATATGTAAATTTTTCAATAAACGAACACTATTCGTTACGCCAAAAAAAATCTTAAAAACATGCCTTTTTTTCGCCGAATTAACTTTACCCCACCCTTAAGCTATGGAATAAAATAATTGACAAAAATATTCTATATTTCAGACAGAAGGTGAAAATAAACATGTCCACTTCATTCGCTTGTGTGCTTTCTGGTAATTCGCATCAACACACATTATTTTCCACAATATTAAAATACATTTTTTCGTATCTGGAATAAGCCACGAAATAAAATAATCGCCATCTATATTCTTCTTTTTTCGAAGAGTTATTTCAGGAAAGCGAAGAGTGCAATACATGCATACACACACACACAGACACACACACACACACACATACACACACACATATATATACATATGTATAAATAATGTGTATGAGTATGCGTTCAGGATGCGATTCTGCAAAAGAACAGTGTACACGAGGCATCGTGAGGCTCCCCACGGGGAATCTTCTTTGCGCGTTCACCTCCTTTACCCGGTAATTAAATTAATTAGCTCTATGCCTCCCGACGCAAGATCCCAATTCCCGATTTCTCTATCGACTTATGGTGTCGAGTATATAGGGCCACGTTTTATGGCAACGTGTGTACATGACAGATAAGTTATACACACACACACACACGGACGGGATATATATATGCATATATATATATATATATATATATATATATATATATATATATATATATATATATATATATATATATATATATATATGCATATATAAACAAATACAAATGTATGTATGTGTGCACTCTTTATATTCGTCGTTAATAGCGGTCGAGGTTCGATTGCACTCGACGGCATTTCTTTTAGTGCCTCTTGACTATGTTTTTTTGTTGCTTTTTCTGGTTTTATTTTCGCTCCTGGAGTCGAGAGCAATAGAGCTGCACACACACACGCACACACACACATTTATTTATTGACACGTAGTATGCAGTGTTCTTGACGTTCACTCCGCCTTCTATTAATATATATATATATATATATTCGCAACATAAAGGGGTAAAGTTATAGTAGCTTTTGGCAGAAAATAGTTTATCCGTAGCCGATTAAAGATTATTTATCCACGCTTTCGCTCGCCAGCGTGGCGAGAAAATCCCATTTTCCCGATACACGTAGCGCCTGTAAATGCAGCCTCGTTTCTCTCTCTCTCTCTTTTTCTCCTTACTCTCTTGCTCTTCATCTGTCTTTCTTTCGCTCTAGTCGACCTTTTTTACGTTGTGTGCTGACGATATATATATGCGAACTTTATGTATCCAATGTTGCATCGACAGACGCTCGCGACAATGAAAAAAAAAAAAAAAAAAAAAAAAAAAATTGCGTCGACACCGCCAACAAATCGAGTCTGCTCGTATGACAAGCAAAGCCGAGAAGACGCGAACAATTTTTCTTGTCCTATGCAGACAGCCGGGCATTCTAAATTTATTGTTTATTTTTCATTTCATTCGTCCGCACGGACGAAAGACCGACATTCTACAATTCGCGCACGATCATTTTATTAATTCGATATATAACTATACAGATAATTAACATTAATTTCCGATTTTTTCAAAATTGCATTCATACTCAATGATATACATAATTTTATGTATATAGTTTTATCCAGGCGTAAATTGCGCGTAACTTATGTACATATATACATAAATCGATATGTGATCAGCTTGCGTCTACTTTTTTTTTTCCTTTTACTAGTCCAGTCGAGAAAGGTCTAAAATTCGATTAACCGGGAATTAATTCCGGGCTTCGATTTTCTTTTTTTATACTTAGGGAGGGGTAAGTGTGGTGTAAATCTCGATTTTTGGGAAAATCCCCCTAGTGCGTTTGCCGCCATCTTGATTTGAAGAGGGATTTTTTGTTTTTCGAATAACTCGCTTAATTTCAACCTTAGAGTGAAAATGATCATATCGAAAGTTGTGGGAAATGTAATTCCCCACAAGTTTGGTGATTATAGTTTTTATCCTAGGATCGATATTTTTAGAATTACACTGCAAATAGGGGTAAAAAGTTCACCCCTAAATTAAGTATAAGTCCGAAAATATTGATCCTAGGGTAAAAATGGTACGCACCAAAGTTGTAGAAAATAAAATTTCCTACCCGATTACTCCATAAAATTTTTACGATAAACTTGATAATCAACGAAATAACTGAACATAAAAAAAAGTTCACCCCTAAATTAAGTATAAGTCCGAAAATATTGATCCGAGGGTAAAAATGCTAACAACCAAAGTTGGAGGAAATAAAATTTCCTATGTGATTATTTATTACCATATTTACAATAAACTTGATAATAAACGAGATAAGTTAAAAAAAACGTTTTTTACCCCTTTTAGCAGTCTAACTCTATAAATATCGATCCTAGGGTAAAAATTATAATTACCAAACTTGTGGAGAATTACATTTCCCACAACTTTAAATACAATCATTTTCACTCTAAGGTTGAAAATAAGCGAGTTATTCGAAAAACAAACAAAAAATCCCTCTTCAAATCAAGATGGCGGCAAACGCACCAGGGGGATTTTCCCGAAAATCGAGATCTACACTACCAACCACCTTAAGGAGTAAGGCCACTGTAAATTTTTTGAAAAATCGATTTTTTTTTATTGGCTTAAAAAATAGTTTAAAAATAATTTAAATCCTTTTAACTTCTTTTTTAAATTTTTTCCAATAAAAAACTATTCGCAAAACTTTAAACGCGTTTTTCTCGAAACATGGTTTTTCAAAATGGCACGCAGCATAACTCGAACAATTTTCATTTTTTTTACTTGAAATTTTAACCAGATGTGAACATTTACATTATCTTGAGAATGTCGATCGGAATTTTCAAGAACTTTATTTATTGATTTTTTATTAACAAAAAACTTGCCGTTTTTTTCGTCAAAAATCAATTTTTTTTTCAAACGCACGCCAAATCCACAAAAATTGATACTTTTTAAAATCCGATCGACATTCTCTAGCTATAGCCCTCTAGATTAATGGTTTTTTTTTTGTTCTAGATTCAAAAGTGCACCAGTGGTGCTGCGTGCCGCGGAGCCCTGGAAGCAAAACATGTCCCGGGAAGATAGCTGTGGAACCGCCATTTTGTTTTTTTTTACTGTAAAAAAATTTTATAATAAAGTTTAATGTATGCCCGATAACACCATTAAAAGTTTTTTTTCAAATACCTTCAATTTCGGGAGCAAAAAATTAGTGAAAAAACCTTTTTTTTTGGGCCGTTACAGTGGCCTTACTCCTTAAGTATAAAAAAAATAAATCGAAGCCCGGAATTAATTCCAGGTGAAATCCTATTTCGACTGGACTATACGTCTATACTCGATTGATCCCGGCAGTTGTGATTTTCATTCGTTGAATTGGTACGAAGCGATTTTTTATTATCCCTCTTTCTCTTCCTCTCTCTCTCTCTCTCTCTCTCTCTCTCTCTCTCTCTCTCTCTCTCTCTCTTTCACGATTGTAGTTACACGCATTTTGATACAGGAAGAGGCGAGGAAAGCCACACTAATTACAAACGAGGCGCGAACAATAGCGGTACACCGCGTATGTCCGATGATGCCGCGGGGGGTGAACAAAACCATATATACGTGTATATATATATATATATATATATATATATATATATATACACACACACATATATATATATATATATGTATATATATATAGACAACGTCGAAGAGAAAGGTATGTCGATTTCATGACTCCTCGATAACGATCGGTCACTATGATGTGCCATCCGGCCATTGGGCTCTGCGTGGATAATGCGAGCTCTTCTATACGTACACTCACGCGCATACATACGAGAGAGAAAGAGGAAGAGAGCGAGAAGGGAAGTGGGGTGCAGAGACACAAACTATTCGAATGAGGATCTCGACCAACGGTGCTTTAATCGGAATCGGAAATTACATGCTCCTCTCCGTCCTTCCTTCTCGTGCTCTCCAGCATTTGGAATCGAAACCCACGCCCGTATACGCGGCCGATAGGGTGCGGACCTCATCTGCGTACGGAATATTACTGTACGCGGCGGGACGCGTTTTACCCTATCGCAAAGAGACCAGACACCGAAATCAACGGCCATGGCGAGGCAAGGCGGAGGGATGAGGGAGAGGAGAAGTGAGAGAGTGAGAGGGAGGGGGAGACGAAAATAAAAGAGAGGAGAAAAGGAAAAGAAAGGGAATACGTAGAGAAAGAGAGAGTCGGGAAAAATGGAAGAAGAGAGGGACAGAGTGGGAAAGAGGCGTCGAGAGGGGGATGGATTGATTGATAAAATGTGTTTTATGCCTCAGTCAAATTTTCCCAAAAATATGAAAATGTAGAAAATGAACAATTTTAAACCACCTTGATCTGGAGGAAAATAATATTTACATAGTCGAAAAAACTAAATCAAAACAATTGTAATAATAAAAAATAAGTGTTAAATTAGCGAGAAAATTTCGTTTCACTTTCGCACCACTACCTCGGTTCTTCATTTTATTTTCTTCTTGATTGTTCTATTCGCAGTATCATTGATGCGCATAGAATGGAAATAAGAAAAATACAGGAAGTGGAGAAAGAATGAAAAATGAAGTATGGCAATGAGAAAAGTATGGGAGATGCAAAAGTAAGAAAAATTCGAAGTAAAGCGAAACGAAGTATGTAGAATAAGTGCAACAACTCAAAATTTAAAGTTAATGTAGGAAAAATACATAAGAGATGCAAAATGCCTAAAAATAATAAACAAATCCAAGAAAAATATATAAAATAGAATTAGATTTAGAATACAAGAATAAAAATCAAAAGTAAATGTTGGATGTAACAGAACGGTGAAAATAATCGAAATAACGAAGAATTCACACCTTGGAGCATAGGAAGGCGTCGAAAATACAGAGGAATGTAAATGGGACAGGATAGAAAACCAAACGTTAAAAAAAGTTTAATCGAAAGTAGAAAATGCAAAGCAGCTTGAATCAAAAGCCGTCACAGATTTTAGAAATACAAATGACGAAGCGAAAAAAAACAAAGCAAGTTTCAATGAACTTAGAAAGTATTCCCAGAGCGAGAGAGAGAGAGGGAGGGAGGGAGAGAGAGAGAGAGAGAGAGGGGGGGGGGCAGAGAGAGAGGCGGGGGAGATAGAGAGAGGGGGAGAGATAGAGAGGGGGCAGAAAGAAAGAGGGGGGTAGAGAGAGGGG